>VXBZ01004242.1:685028-797227 GCA_013399135.1 Heliornis fulica
TATTGATATTTCATTGTCCCCTCCTTTTTTTTTTTTTTTCTGAGCATCAATGTTGTGGGTTTTAACATGGTTTTTAGCAGTTCTACTGACCATGTGCTGCTCTGAGGGCAGAGGCAAATACATAGAGACAGACACACCCATGAGGTGTGGAAGTTCATGAGGTACAGAGAAGGGAAGAAAAAGCTGGCATACAGTGCAGTAATCCTGGTAATAACCAATGTAGTGGCAGTAATACTGTGCTCCTGAGAATTAATAACTGGGATGCCAGTGACATCTTTTGGCATAGGAAAAAACCCCACTGAAGCCTGGAGTGACAATGGCTGCTGAGTCTTCTTTTTACAACTTAAGCTTTTGCAATCCTGTGCAGCAGAGACAGAAGGAGAAAAAAAAGAGAACTTTAAACAGTTCAAATACTGACAGTTGGCATTGATAAGAGAATGGATGTAAATGGCATAAAATTAACAGATTACGTCCTGCCAAGTTTCTTCTTAATTGATGTCATTCAGATCTCCTCAGCAGGCATTGTAACAGCAGAAATTCAGTCTCCCCAAGGTTCTTCACTGTTCAAATAAGACAATGCAATTCCTCAATAAATCTGAGAGCTGGAACTATTTTTTTCCTGAAATCTTGACTTGATAGTGCCTTTGGGCTCAGTTTTGCAAGGTGCTGAGTGTCTCAGCTCCCACCAACTTGAGAAGTAGGTGAGGCACTCATCCCCTTTGCATAATCAAGCTTTTTGTTACAGCAGTTCATCTTACACAGGAAGGTGTGTGTTTTCCTCGTGGAGTCTGGGATAAAAAGGCATGTGGGTAAAATGTGACAGCTGCCTGTAATTTCCCTTCTCATTACTGACTGTAGCATCACTTTTGTTGAAGTGAAGTCAATGGCAATTTACAAACTCGATAATACAACCCTGTGATTTCTCTTTAAAAATTATATGCCAGATCTAGACCTACTTCTCAGCAAATAAATCTGAAAGAAATGTTAGTACCTGAAATTAGAACATAATCATGGTTTTGTTTAAAAGAAAAAAAATTCCACTCTGCTCTACACATTGGCTTGATGGATACGAAGGGAGCTGTTGTGGTTTATTATGTTGCTGACCTGCTAATTAAAGAGGCCTTAAGAAAGAATTGGCATACGGGGTGTTTTGTGGCTTATTCTGTGTGAGTCCCTGATTTGTCTTTGATGGAGCTAAATGTAATACCTTTAAATGTTACACAGTGTACTTGGAATGGTATGGTTATTGCAAGGGCTTTGAGACTTGAATTTTACTTTGCTATGGACTTGATTGACCTCCTTGTCTCAATTTTTCTGTCTCCAGGATTAGCTAAATAAACATGTCATATGGCTTAATATTTTAAAAGAGTACCTGAGTGATAAATAGAGATCTGTGAAGCTACCATCCAAGAGCTTCAAATGCTTCTCTATGTGTACTTGGGAGTCACTGTTACAGGGTTACTGCAGAACCTAGAAATCTTAGTCATGGGCTGTGTGCTGTACAATAAGAACAGGACATCAGATGACAGACTTTTAAAAGTTCATACAATAAGAGAATATGTTCACTAAAAGCCACAATAGCATTTTTCTGTACTTTATTTCCTGAAGAAGAGTAGAATTACAGGCAAGAATATGGGCTTCAGTCACATGGAAAATACATAATCTGACCCATCATGTTACCTTGGTGCCTACTTCATCCCATTTAGGATTTAGATATACAGGCTTGAAAAAACCAAAACAGGGAAGTGCAAAACAGCCCTGTCCTTCTGAGTGTTCAACATTATTCACACAGCAGGGAGGGAGAGAAACAGCACTGAAAGTTTTCCACCTTCAGCACAGCTCCTGACTTACCACGGCAAGTAGCAGTAGTGAAATCATAGGGTCCTTTTACCTGTCAATTCAAAGAGAAATAGATTGTTTGCTAGGGATGGATTACCATACAGTGAGATTTTAATGAAAGTTTCTAACTCACTTGTGGATGTTTCTAAGGTAGTGCTGTAAACACTATCTTGAACATAGCCGATTGCAAAGTGTTTCTTTGATTTACCTCCACACAAAGAATGGTATAACAATCTCTTTGTGTACATGAGCAATAAAAGCCAAAGTCTCTATTGAAACACGACATTCCTTTGCGTAGAATAGCTGGATGATCAAATCTATCAGTAAGAGCTGTTAACCACTTAACTACTGGAAACTGTCACATTGAGATGTCACTACATATCACTTTAACACTATAATATGACCTGCTGTAGAACTGAATACGATTTTTTTTTTCCATAGCACAGAGCTTGTCTTATATAATCATTATCCATTAACATACTGCTACTCACAGAAATATTCCAATAATTTACCACCTCAGGAAAAAGGCCCATGAAGATATTGATGCAATGCTCGGTGTAGCCAAATGGTATTCCTCCTTTGATCGAAATCGGCCTCAGATTAAGTCTGTCGAGAGATTTCTTCCTCTCATCCACCAATGACATCTGAAGGGAGGAAGGATGCTACTTCAAAGGATTCTAGTGATGGGCAAATTGTTTTCTACATAAGTAGGGGCCAGCATATGGTCTTTGACAGTCTGTGAATTACCGTAAAACATTACGTAGGACATGTTATTGGCCTAATTTTCTTCAGGATTTTCTGAAATCTGTCTTCATCTTGTGCCTGAGAATTGGGGCTTGTACTTAAAGTACTTCTTACTTTTGCATGGAAAATGAATATGCTAAGCAAAGTCTTTGTGTACTGTTAAAGAGCCTGGTACAATGACAGCTATAAAGAGAGTGATTTGAAGGTCATCTTCCCATCTTCCCTTTGTGAGAGACAATTAAATATACTTTTTCAAAATGCAGATGCCTATCACATTGCTTACATTTTTTTTTTTTGCTTTGTTATAATTTAGTATGAAAGATATGACAGTTGTGAAGGATTCTGCTGTTGCCTAAGAATTTTGCACTTTAAGTCAAGGTGTCAAAAACCTGTTGATGTTATCTGGTACTTTTCCTTTATGGTGAAGATGTTAGCACAGTGATTTCTGAGAAAAAGACAAACCTTCTTGGACCTGTAAAACAAAACAATAAGTTTTGTAAACAAGTGTCTGTATGATTACTCTTGACATTTTAATTTGCTACTTGTTAAAAGTCCATTTTCTTGACCTGAAGAGGCTAAATTTGAATGAATTTGAACATCTCACTGCAGCAGGGTTGCTAAAACTGCTTATAAAATGACATTAATCACACTGGCTGATAGGAGGTATTTAATAAGCAATTGTCTTCAAAAAACAATCTGGTATTTTTATTTTATTTTGTGTTCTGCAGTATTCCTGAACATGTTTCCAAGCATATCTTTGTATGTACATTCTCTTCACTTTTGATTTACTGTGGTTAGCAGCACAAACTTGCTCTCAGCCTGTTTTTAATGCCAGTGCATCACAGCCTGGCTGTGTAAACACCTACAGAATGCTCTTCGCTGTGTATGTAGTCAGCCAGCCCAATGTTTGTTAGATATTCCTGGTATTATTTTTCATCTGCCCTATTTTCAAGAGGGATTATGGATAGCTATGCACTTTTGGAAGTCAAAGAAGAACTGTCAGATGTCAGTTAGGGAAGTGACTCTGAGAGTCTCCATGAATATGTATGAATTGAAAAGCAGCGCGATGGCGGCCCCGGAGCCTTGAATTCTGTATCAGATTCTGCATAGGTGAGAAGCAGAAATAATTCAAACCTTCACTACCTGCCATGGTTTCATATGTAAGTGATCAGACAGGCTCTCTGCTGCTTATATGATGACTCTGCATTTGGGTAATGCTTCAATTATCATGTAAATTTTAGAGTAAGCAAATATAAAGTCCCAACGTGTTTGACTTGCAGAAGATAAGCTTAATTTAACAGTATTTCACACCTTTATGGCAAGAAGGTGTATTGTGATGGTAAGGATACTGCACCTTCTCTCACTAGCTCTCATTCCTCAAAGGCAGACTTCTGTCTTTGCCAGCTAACTCTTCCACATTGCAGAATTCACATAGAAGCTGTGTTTCTGGTAGAGGTGATCACTTTTGATTACTGTGTGGCAGTGTAATAGCTTGGTTAATTGTATGTTGTGCAAAGGTAAAAGAGAGGAAGATGCCTGTTGTCATTATTCTCATGGTATGTGAACCTGTGTCAGTTCTCTGTGTATAGGAGTAATTTTAAATTGATAGTTCTTTAAATGTTCACCACCAAGTGTGATTTAAAGTCAAATTCATCTAGATATGTTTAACAGTGCTGTAAAAAAATTATTACCACTGAACTGGTAGAAAAATAGCCATGCTGCTTATGATTTGGCTGGTATCCTGACTTTCTTGCTTTCCAGATTATTTTTGGATAGTTTGGCAAATCTGTACTTTCGGGCAGTTCAGCACATCTCCTCGTAATACAACATAAATTGAACTGTAAAAACTAATGGACTGGAATACATCAGGGCTTTAAAGACTTATGGCCAATTCTATATATTTTGTGCTGTGAAAGAGGCTATCAGCCTCAGGTTTGTCATACGAAAACTCAACCTGAAGTTGAAAAGACTGTCCAAGCTTCCATGTAATGGCAGTCTGCCTTCACTGGAGAATGACCTGACTCTTCTTGAACCGCAATACCTAGAAGTAGATTCAGATTTATAGCCCCTTCTATTGGGGGCTAATGTTGTTCCTCTTGCTGAATGGTACTGCACTAAGGAGAAGAGGGAAAGAAAACAGGGTACTAGGTTAGTGAACAATTCAGCAAGAGGAAAAGCAGTAGGACAGACCTTGCCAAGTTTCCCAAGTGGTCAGCAAGTGTTACTGAAGTTGACTTTGAGACACCTTTGTTCAGCATGAGCCAAATGTCTTGCAGGAGCAGATGTCCTCTTCTTTCTTCTGCTCCACTGCTTGTTAAAAGTGCTAATGTGTCACATTAAAGAATGTCATTGCACTGAGCCATAGCCTGCCCAAATGCCAGGTTGGCTCTGCTTGTGCTTTGAGAGATGGTCAGCCATGTTCTGTTAACCTGGGGCTCTGTGGCAGTGTTTCCTGAGGCTGCAGGAGTCTCTAGACTTGGTGCTAATGCAATTTGTTGTTTGTACATCCGGAGCCGCTGGCAGCCTCTCGCTTGCAAACCAACCTGACAGAACAAATGCTCACGAGTCCAACCCGGTATCATCATTTATAATGTGTGTATTACATATTGTAGACATACACTGTATAGGACATGCCATATATTGTATCCTGTATCTTGAAAACTGAAAGATATCAGAGTGAGGCAATTAACTACTTCATTTTGGAGGTGATGTAATCTCTCCTTAATGGACCTTTTGCTATGGTATTTGATGGAAATTCCATCTTGATTGTTTTGTTCAGTCTTTTGCTACACATTTTATTGTCAGCAGCCCCTGACATCTGCATCTCAAGGGAAGGAAGTCAGCTTCATGTCAGTTATGTGGACAATTGAGGAAAGAAAGAGATGACCCCTGACCAGAAGAAGATGCATGTCATCGGTTTTACAAGATCAGTCTGCTGTCACAGTTACAAAGCTATTTTATTTTTTTTTTAAAAACCTGAACACTTTCCGGGAGTACAAATACCAAAGACATAAGCAGCAGCATATGTTATGCTCCTAAAAGTGTAATAGAAACTTTTCTATTACTTGCTTCTGATCATTTATTTGTACATGGACTTGATTCAGAGATCTGAGTATTTTACGAGTGTTAAATGAATTCAGACCGACTGCTTATGTTTTAGATAAATAGCAATTTTATTCATTTTAAAGAGCCATAAGTAGTTTACCACTTCTGTTTAACAAGTATTTACTTAAGCACCAGGGCTTCTGGAGCCAGGTTTCCTTTAGATTTGTGTCTGAGCTGACTGACCTTTTAAATTCAATTATACTGAGGCTGTTGAGCTTAAACATTGACACAGTGGAGGATCAACAGCAGCACAACAGGCTTGATGTCAACATTCCTAATATCTTCTGAATTATGGGTGTCTTTAATGCCTTACACCTCTTCAGTGAGGACTTCAGTGCAGTATGCACAGCTGGTTGCCTTCTCCTGCATGTTTGGGGTGCTGAGGTTTAAATTGTGGAGGGCTATGAATGAAGGATTTAACCAAGTCAGATGAAGGAAATGTGATTAACCATTGAAGCCATTTCTTCAGCAGTAAATGCAAAATCTAAAGAATGGATTCCCCAAGTGTCCATGCTGTCTTTTTCCCAGTGTAGAGAATATCTTCATGTCCTTCCTCCTCTAAAGATGGCCTGCTCCACTTTGACACCCTAAAGACACTTAGTCCACCACTTGTTTTGGGCATCATGGTTATCCCATTGTATCCCACAGTCTTTTTTGCCCATCCTTGTTGATTTACAGGTATGATAGTGACCTCTGTAGCCCTTGCCCCAAATGCCTGCTCCCCTCACAGGCTTGTTTTGGCCCGAATGGCTTGCTTGCATGAAGAGGGAGAAAGATTCTTTGTAAGAAACTGTCAAGAAATTGAGTGTTTGAGTGAATCTGAGGAGGCAGTTGTTAAGGCTGAAGAGTGGGCTACCCAGGAGGGACTGTAAAGGTAGGAACAGAGCTAGCTGGCTAAGGCCTGGAGAATCGTGGGCTTCAGCAAACAAGGCTTTAAGCAAGACCTCCTCATCTCTACCACATGAATATTTTTGTCTTTGCATTACTTCACTCCTATTTTTGGCTCTTCTGAGTGTCTGATGCTTTTGGCCAAAATACTCTCTTCAAAGAGGGACCACACTCCCTGCACCATATCCTGCAGTCCTAGAAGCTGTGCTGCCTCTACTGTGCCCAAGCACTGCCCAGCCAACCACGCTCCACACATGCCAGGACAGGGACAGCTATTGAGTGATTGACTGCCCTTCCACTGTGCCCCTTTCCAAGCACCCCCAGCATAGTCTCCTGGAGCATCTGCTGCCTCCAGTCTGCTGTGACAGAGGCCAAAGGAATGACGGAAGCTTTCCAATGAGCGTGGCATTTGTGCGAGTGCCATGAGCATTTGCTGGCTTGTGTTTGGAGGCTTGAGTGTGTAGAACAGCCTTTCTTCGATGTAGGGATTAATAGAATCACTCTTCTCTGTGGCAGCATTTAAAGTCATAAATGTTAGAAACCCAAGATCCCTATCTGAAACCAGTCAGCAGCACGGATGTTACGGTTGTAGAGAGGGCTGGCAGATGGCGAGCAGGCGATGGGACAGCATACATCATCTGAGGAAACCAGCCTGTAGGTGCATTGGCCTGTGTCTGATCTCTCTTCTAGCCAGGAGCTCACACATATTCAGAGAGAAATGTTGAAACTTTCTTAAAAAGCATTTATGTTCTCCAGTCACATTTTATCAGATGGTTTCTTCAGCTATGTAAATTATTGACTGTGAACAGCATCCATCACACAAAGCACAAGTTAAGCACTTACAGGTTCAACTTAACATAAAACCACACAGAATATTACAGATACTACAGAGCAAAGTTAGTGATTTCATTCCAGGTCTGTGCATTGCTTGGGCTGTGAACCAAATTGTCTGAAGGTTGTAATAGCTCTTACTTCAGCGTTACCATGGCACAGCAAGCTAGAGCCAGGAGTTGGCCTCAGCTGTTAGAGAGAAGGGAAAGAGTCACCAAAAAGTCAGCAGTATTGCCCCCAGCTTACATGTTCAACAGAGAGTCTGGACTAGGGGCACAGCAGTACTATTTTAATACCTAGTTTAATATCTTAATGTATTTTGTATATCTAATCTTTTGTATTCACTGTACCTGCCTTGTTCTAAGTGTTATGGCTACTATAAAACACTAAATATAAATTGTGCACTGAATTATAATACTAATATATTCTGAATTTATTACTTCTCAGTCTATCTAGAGAAGCTGACAATGAATATTAAACTGCTGTCAGAAAAAGCATTTCACATCAGAGTCTTAGATAATTTGTAATATACTGAATATTTTGCATTTAATGAAAAATCATTGGGTTGCATCTAGTAGTTTAAAAATGAGTTTTGAACTGAGATAGCCAAGGCATTAAGTGACTTTATTGCAGTAAGTACATATGGGTAGTGTGTTGTTTTGGTTTTTTTTTTTTAAATTCTTTATTTGGTGGTATTCAGGCATAACTAATATTTATGAAAGTTACTTGTGCAATGAGCTGTTATTGTTAGAGGAATTCTTCTCTTTGTCTTTATGGTCCATAGATTTGTCTCACTTCGAGGTTTTTTTTGTGTAAGTAATTCAAATTATTCTTTTCATTTCAATATGATCTAATCAGTATGTATCATGCATTTTAACACAATAACAGTTTCTAATTATTTAGAACCTTTATTAGTTGTCTGAAATTCAAGGAAATTAAATCAGGATGATTCTAGTTTCCATTAGCATTGCCAAGGAAGTTCTTCATACTTAAACATAATTTCTAAACTTTATTTTCTTAAGGTGTTTTGAAGCCTTATAACTAAGACTGATTTTTTCAGTATTTGGTCATTATCTTTGAGAATGCTGGTAAACTGCTGTGCTTTCTACCAGCTGGATTATAAGGAATTTTTTTTGACTTGTGGGTTTGGGTTTTTTTTGTGGGTTTTTTTGTTTTTTTTTTTAAAACCACAGTAGCACACTTTGGAGGTTATTTCCCCACCCCTACCTGTTTTTACTTTTTGTGGTGTTAATTTTTTTTTTTGCTATGGTAGAATGTGGGAGACTGATGACCAGGTTTTTAGGTGAAGTTCAGTTAGTGGACTGACACAACATGGGATGAAAAGTGCTGTTCATCTTCAGAGGCAAATTTTTTTGCCCAAGGAACGCAACCTTCTCACTCAGTTGTGCACCTCTCCTGTCCACGAAATAATGCCCTTTGTGTATGAAGCCTTTCACTGAAAGAATCTTTCTTTTGAAAAGAAAAATATTTAACAATTACAATTTGTAGTGGAGTTGGACTTGATGATCCTTATCTGTCCCTTCCAACTCAGGATATTCTGTGATTTCAAGAACACTAATCAAGTTGAATCTTCATGTTTCTTGAATCTGCATATCTAATTCTTAAAACTTCTACTTTCCTTGTATAGCATTAGAATATCATAAATGTAAAAAGTATTATATGAGATAACAGAATGACAGAATTGTAGGGGTTGGAAGGGACCTCAAGAACTCGAGTCCAACCCTTGTGCCAAAGAAGGTGCCCTAGAGTAGGTCACACAGGTCCAGATGGGTCTTGAATATCTCCAGAGAAGGAGACTCCACAACACCCCTGGGCAGCCTGTTCCAGGGCTCCATAACCCTCACTGTGAAGAAGTTCTTTCTCACATCGGTGCGGAACCTCCTGTGGTCCAACTTGTGGCCATTGCCTCTTGTCCTGTCCCCATAGGCCACTGAAAAGAGGTTGGCCATCTCCCTTTGTCTCCCACACTTCAGATATTGATAAACTGCTGAGATCCCCCTCAGTCTTCTTTTGTCCAGGCTGAACAGCCTCAGCTCACTCATAGTTTCCTCACAGGGGAGATGCTCCAGGCTCTTCATCATCCTTGTGGCCTCTGCTGGAGATCCCTCTCTGTTTTTTACTGGGGAGTCCAGAACTGGCCACAGGACTCCAGGTGAGGCCTGAGCAGGGCAGAGTAGAGGGGGAGGGTCACCTCCTTTGACCTGATGGCTACGCTACTCTAGGACACATTGCTGGCTCATGGCCAACCTGTCATCTACCAGGACCCCCAGGTCCTTCTCCGCAGAGCTCCTCTCCAGTAGGTCACCCCCCCAGCCTGTCCTGATACCTGCGGTTGTTCCTTCCCAGGTGCAACACCCCAAAACTTGCTGTTATTGAACCTCACCTGGTTCCTCACTGCCCAGCTCTCCAGCCTGGCCAGGTCTCGCTGAATGGCAGACTAAGAAATGTTTGTGAAAGAAAACTGGTTTAGATCCGCTATGAGCATGTGTGGATGTAGGGCTGTGTGCTGGAGTTCTTGCAAGAGGCTGATTTTTATGAGGTTTAGTTTTCAGGAGAAAAGTCTAAACCTGAAGGCTAGTTGTAATGGACTGACCTTTTTAGTGATATGAAGAGTCAGACTGTGTGTTCACTTGAAGTGGAGAGCTTGGATGGTTGAGAGCGTATCTAGGAAACTGAAGAGTCTGCAAGGCCTGACTAAAAAAAAACCCAAAAAACAAACAAACCAAGCCATTTATTAGAGACTTTTAATAGGATTTATCTGTATTACAGTAGAGCTGAAAAAAGATTGAGTATGCACCTTCATTATATAGCATTGGATCCCTCTGGTTGGACTTGGAAAGCTGGGGAATTGATCAGAGGTGTGAAGGCAATATGTATGAGCAAGTTAAACCACCAGTGTACATCTCCCACTGAGGCTGTAGTTGCCTTAGATCACTGTAACTGAATGCTTTGATAAGGATTAATCTATGAGAATTTAGGACCACCAAGTAAGATCTATATAAATGACTTCACATACTTGGAAATCAGCACTGGATTAACAGAGTAAGTTTGCTTGCCCTCACTTACGTCCTTCTGTAGAAAAGTCTTTGGAGGTCCTACTCAGTCTTTAATCCCAGAAGGATGCTCCTTAGTTTTTATGTATGTATCAGAATTCATACTGTCCCAGGACAATATTTTAATACCAGTTTGTTTAATGTACTTTGGATGTGGTTAGAATTGAAACATACTCTCTCAATTCATCAACACTGTTTTTCATTTGTAACAGCCTAGAGCTTTGGGGATTTCAGAAGAATTCACTTTAGCTTTCTTTTTCATTAGAATTTGTTCATAGCTGAGGGAAATTCCTACAACAGCCAGAAAGCATCATCGTATAAGTGAATGGGTTGATCCCACTCCCTGACTGGGCACAGCTTTGAGGCAAACTTGTGCCACTTGCTTCTGATTTTCCAGTTTAATAATGAGAAACTTTGAGGTCATAATTTACAAATGCAAAACACTGATTAGCTGTTTTAATGAAATTAATAACACCTTAGTATGCTTTGCAAGCTTTTCATAGAAAGACTTGGATTATTTTGTTGCTTAAGGAAATATGAGGGTTTTCTTTTTTTCCTTAAGACAGTGCTGCATGCAAATGCTAGGAATGTGAATCCTCAGGGTGAGGCTGGTGTATCCCTCAGGCTCAGAGTGGTCTGGTGGCTGGTTCAGGTTTGACCTCCATTAGCTACACCTTTCTCTTTGCTTTTTGGCATTGGGACTCTTGAAGTTCATGTATGGATACATGTTTGCCCAGGTAGGCTACTATGGATCTTCTTTTGCTGACAGCAGCACTTTGATTTGGGAGGTTTTCTGGGTTAATCAGACAATTTCCACACCTCTTCAGGAGGCCTGGTGACACAGCTGGAGCCACTGTGCAGAATCATCTGAACAGACCTGTGGCAACTGCAGGCATTTCTATACTATGTGTGCCCATGGTTTCAATCAACAGGCTTCTCAGTTCCTTCTTGAGGGCTTCATCTGTAAAACCTACAGACCTGTTTATAGGGCTTTGACTGAAGCCATGAAAGAGTAGAGATGCCTGCCAAAAGGGCTTACTGGGTTTAGACAGTGTGAAAGGAAGAGTGGGAATCCTAATTGGACTGTAAGAGATTGTCTTCAGAAAGTCTGTGTAGCAGCAAGCTTTGTTCTGCAAGAATGTATTGCCGAGGTAGAGTGGGCTGGCTTTAAATCTTCACCAAAATCTTAGGAATTATTTTTCTTGTGGTCCTTCTAGGCATTCTGTCTATATGAAAATATAAAGATGTTGCCAGCTGCAGCTCTTTCAGAGCTGTCCCGTGTCTCCTCATATAGCTTTTCAAACGCTGCGTGGCATCAGCTCGACTCCTCTTACATGGCAGTCCATTAGACTTTTAACAACACAGAGCGTTTTTAAACCTCATTCATTCTCTGAAAAAGCTTCTTTGCTGATAACATCCTGCTTTTGAACGAGGCTGAAGTAATTTCATTGCATAACCTGTCACTTAATGGCTATAATTAGCTGAATGAAATTTCCCACAATGGCTGGAGTTAAAGTTGTAATGATTTTGCTCTTGGCAAAATGCATGCTTTCCCCCTAAGATTCCATAGTTGATTATTAAAAACCTAAGCCATCATTTAGACTTCCCTGCTCATATCTATCATAAAGAAAAATAACATTACATATGTTTACTGCTGTCACCTGCTTCCTTCCCACAATACAAGTGTTCTGCAGGATATTAAAAAATCTATGATGCACAAGTGAGTCGTAACAAGAAAAGCAATTACATCTCTATCTTTATTCAGAGCACATAAGGTATTGGGCTGTTCAGACAAGGATATGACATTTTCAGGCAGACAGTGTTATTGTTCCACACACTGTGCAGTTTAGGATTTTTAATAAGAGCTTTCTCTTGAAAGCCTTTCTAAAATATTTCTACATCTGTTCAGCTGAGCATTCATGTGTGAAGGTACAATGCAGGTGAGAACAGGGTTACCCAGACCAGTGACTGTTCCTGTCCATGTAAAAGAGAAGCTTTCAGCTTTTTGGGCTGTTGCTTGTACTGTCCCGTTCAGAGATGAAGGCAGTGGTGGGGCTGTTAATGCAGGTGAGTTTCATTTTTACTTGGGGATGTTCTCATGACCCAATCATCCAGGCTTCATTCATCCCCTGAAAGTCAGAAATAGGTGATTATATATTAGAAAGCAATCTAAATATATTTTGTAGGTACAGACGTGCATTTCTGGGAAAAATCTACTGCTCAGGGTTGATACCATCTGGACTCTTCTTCTTCAGCTCTTAAGACAATGAAATCAAGGAGTACTAACAACTTGTTACAACAGGAGCAGACCCTCTAGTTGTTGGATCTCTTCTAACTTGGAGTTGTTTGAATCTAGATGCTCCAAAAGGGCCAGTGTAGTTTAGGGGCTGCTGCGTGATTCAGCTGTCTTGTCTGGGGAATATATGAGCCAGAAAATGACTGAAATGATTTTGGTTTGTGCTGACCAGCTGCAGTCTTAACCTGGGTCTCTCCAGAAGCTGGGAGGGAGACTGGAGAGCTGTGGTTGTAATTTTTCCATTATGTGAAACACTTTCATCATTTCCAGAGCTCTTTCTGCTGTCACCTCTCTAAGGCCATGTAGGTATTTGGGGGCTCTTGGCCTTATGAAGATAATGTTGTTTTCCATTTCAGAAAATATGAATGTCCCAGTCTGCTGTCATGAGGAGGATTCTGTGACATAGTTTTCTTATGTTGTGTTCCCCTCTGCATTATGTGCTGGGGCCAGGCATCTTTCTAGTCAAAAGTCCTGTGACCTGAGAAAACAAACAAAAGAGCTGCCTTTCAAACCAATAATTTATTAGCTGTCTCGACTGGACATTTTCTTTTTTGAAGGACTAATATTTTATCTTCAGAAAAATGTACCTGTCAGTCACAGACTGTTTGCTAATTCAGGTAAGTGAATAGTTCTAGCAAATAACAAAGTGGATAAAAACATATTAGAAGTCTGAAAAGAATTACATGTTTCTGAAATGAGGCATTCTGACTCTTCTGGGAGGGCACAAATATAAAATTCATTATGAGAGCAACATGCAAAGTAAATAATATATATCAGAGGAGGAGTTCAGGCTCAGAAGCCTCTTCTGAAGTGGTGGCTCAGCAATATGACTTGCTAGACATGGTCGCATTGTCCAAATACGTTATTGCACAGTACAGCGTGTGGTCCTGTGCAGGGGCATTTTCTGGAATACCAGGGCAGTCAGTGGATCACAGCAGTGTAATAGTGCAGCATAGCATGGGGACTCCAGCGGCTTAAGGGGCCTGGCATTTCTGTTTGAACAGATTCATTGTCTTCTGCAAGATCAAACTGGAGGTTCTGTGGGACGGCCCAATAGTATTGTAAAGTATAGTATATACTGTAGTACAGTCAAATTTGCATGAGGTTTGTTTTCAGTGGGCAAAGAAGACAGATAAAAAGGGCCCTATATAAAATATACCTATTCAAGAGAGTATTTTGAAATTATTGTTGAAAATACTGTTCAAACTATTTTAATATTGATTTGTATAACTCCAAGAAACCAGTGACAACAATTCTCCAGTGTTGTGTGAATCCCTAAAGACTGACAGACATTTTGAAGTTTTGGGTTTTTTTGTGGTGTAGCGATTATGCATCAGGCAAATAGTCTAACATGAAAACCAGTTTTTATATATGTTTGGGTCAGGGCAGGTTCAGCTGTCAGAGTTTGCTTTTGAACTGTATCATTACTTATAACACCCAGTGTTCCTGAGTGTTGGCTAAAATTGCTGTTAGATGTTGTATTAATAGCAGAAGCTTAAGTTGCTACTTTATCATGTGGACATTAATGGCTTTTAATGGTGCGATGATATTTAAAAATAGATGTGTACATGGAAATAATACTTCTATAGGTTTTGTGCACTTTTCAAAGCTGATTGTATAGATTCCCCAATGGTATGGGGGAAAAACAAAACCACAAACTAAACAAAACTTGCTCAAATTGTGGTGGTATGTATAAGCATTGAGTTAAGTAGGGTATAGTGTGGGAAAAAAAAAAAAAAGGGAAATAAAGTCCAACATCTGCTTGGTTTGTTCAGCCAAGAACTTGCCTTTAAAGCATAATTTCAGGAAAAAGCCCAAGTGCTAAGGTCAGCAAGCAGAAGAGGCATTGCTTCCCAGTAGATGTGTAGGTGTACTGGTATTTTAAGAACACCTAAACCTCTCTGTGAGGGCTGTGTTTCTGCCAGATACCAAGATTTCATAAATAAAGAAACTGTGTTTTGTGTTCCCATCATTTGATTTATTATTTTTCACATGACTGGGGGGCCCTCTTTTGGAACGGTTCAGGGCTGGGAAACGTGCTTTCCCTGAACTCCCAGAGCACCATAGCTCTCTATATGGCCACTGTTCAAAATAAAGAATGTCTTTTCCATGAGCATGAAAAGCTGTGGAATTCCCCTTTCAATTTAAACCTTGCTATTAGTTGTTCTTCGAGCCCAGGGTACTCTGGTCTTCATTGAGCATCTTTCTCAGGCGAGGGGCAGGCAGGAGGGCAGGAGAGGAGCATGAGGGTGTGCTGGCCTGTGTCACTCTGACAGCCCCACGAGGGGTACTGGCAGTGCTGGGGGGCTGCTCAGCATGTGGCATGAGCACCCTTATGTGGGGTGTGCTGCCAGTGTAAAAAACTCCGTGGGCAGAACGGAGTAGGGATGAAACCCGTTTGAGGGCATTTCAGCTTGTTTCTACATTTGTGTTTTAAAGCATCTTGTGGCTTTGAAAACACAATGTGAACATAAACCACTAATAACTAACTTTCCTTTTCTCCCAGTAAAGTCACAGCAACTGATGAAAGCAGTGGGGTTTTAATGTTCTCGCCAACTGGTGTTGCTCATAAAACATTGCTGCTGTTCAGCTCTGCCTGACCTTGAGCAACAGTTGTTCAGGCCCTCCTTGTGCTGCAGAGTTATCTGGATCTCCTGGGGTGTACTGCTGCACACCTCGGTGGGCACTCCCCAGTATGACATAAGGGCCCCGTGGAGCTGGGGGTGGATTTCAGGCAGCCAGCCACTCTACAAACACCAAGTGCTGAATTAGAGGAATCTGCTTTCTGTCTCTCCAGCCTTCTAATGCTTGTGGAAAACCAAACTGCTATCAGGTGCTGATCTTACTGCTTTTTGGCTAGTTATATTGCTTCTCTCTTCTGAGGTGATAGCTGTAAGTTCAGCATTAAGTATATTTGTTTTGTACAGTACTAACTACAAAGACCGTACTCTGGTCGTTATAGTACTATGGTGACCTTCTCTATTGAGTACTGCACTTGGAGCAGTTTCAATCTCCTTCTGGCTCTGTAATCCAACATTGTGACAATTTTTACCTTAAATCCTCCCTTTGAGTTTGATGCTGCACGCACAGTTCAGCAAGCTACCAGTGATAGAGAATACAGTGAGTAAGGAATGGCAGCCTCAGAGCAACAAGAAGACTGTTCTTGTCAACAAAATAACTATTAATTTAAAATTGCCTTATGAGAATAATTTATGAAATTAATTCAGCTTTTCTTAATTTTTAATTTCCTAACAAGAAGTTAGTCTATACATTTTTAATAAAGGTCTAAATCCGATAAATCATCTAGCTGTATTTATTTTATGTCATGAGAACTTGGCTTTAAACAAAACTGTCTCTTCATAAAATACTATATTGATAATCCATGCAAATATGAAAAAAGCTGTCTTTGGGTAAGAATCCAGCCAGGTGGATCTTAGGACAGAAAAAAACTGCTGTGTGACAATAGCCTGAAGTCTGCTAGAGAGAGCTTTATCTAACAGTGAATCGAAAACTTAAATTGCAGGTTAATGCTTTTAAAGTCTATATCACATTATACATACTGAACATAAAAACCCCTCAACTACCAAAAAACAGTTCTGGCCACTAAACCATAGAGACTGCATTTTCAACAAATTTGAGTCAGAATCCAGTTTGACCAATTTGGGTTGCCTAAGACTTCTAGCTCAAGTCTTATTAATAGTTAAAAGGATATAAAAATTAAACAAAACCCTGTAATTGATCCTTTGGGAGGCCTTTATTCACATAGCGTTGATAGGAACCCAAATTAGTAAGAAAGGTCTATTAAACCTGTTAGCTGATATAAAAAAAAGAAAGCTGGAAGAGTAAGGAATGGAGATACTGAGGAACAAAATGTAGAAACTGGGAATAAAGTGAACATTTTCCTACGTTCTAATGACACACTTTGATGAAAAGGGGACACAGTATAAATATGAACCATGCCCCTAGGGAACAGCTCCAAAGACTACTGAAGCATGGGTACTGTTTTGACTTCATATAGCTTAGGGTATGACCCATGTATCACCCCCCCTCAGGCCAACTAATTCCTATTTTTTTCCAACTCTTTATGTTCTTTGTTAGTGACGAAGACAGGTATTGAAGTTTAAAGGTGGTGCTGATGCTGACAGATTTTTAGCTCTGAGGAAATTGCTGCTCTCAGATTAGTGTTGCCTTAAGTATCACAAAGCACTCAACAGGCTATCAGAAAAGTAAGATGCAGACTGATAGAATAGTTTCAACTTCAGAAGTTTCTACAAGGGCCACGGTGGGTGTGGGCACCCACACATGCGTATGGGAGTGTGCCCATGGGTGCATGGAAAGAAATGTTTGTGCGTTAATTAGACAGTCTCCACATTTAACAAAGCATATGGTGCAAAATTTTCTGCAATGTAGATTATGTTGCAAAGCATGATCCTGCTTCAAAGCCTGACACCTGGTCTGCATCCCACTGGGGGAAAACCCCTTGGAAATTACATTAATGGACTGAACAATAGTCAGAAAGAAATATAATTTATTATGGTGAGAACGGGGTAATACTATCTCTCTGACTTCCTGCTGTCACTCTATTTACTCTAGCCTGTTGGTGCCTAAGTGCTGATCACTTGAGGCAATCCATTAAGACTTGAAAGGAACAATATATTTTACAATTAGGTTAGCAAACACAAGCAATGGTATTTCTCCCTGTTGATGATTACGAATCAATTATGTTATATGTTTTTAAAAAATGATAACTCCCACAGTGGTTTTGCAAAGCAAATGTACTTGGAAAGATATAAGATCTTTAGGGCCAAGTACTAGGACATGTGCAGTGGCAACAGAAACATTTTAACCCTGAAGCAATACTTCTGTGAAAAACAGATTAAATTAAGGTCAGCTGGAGCAAACTGCTGCTCAACATGGTTAGTGTAAAAGAAAGCTTTTTCAAGGAGGGAGGTAATGAGACTGAATTTTTATTTCTAATGAACTGGAGATCCAAGCTTCTGATGCAGTGTTTTATAATCTGTTTATTGTACCATAGGGGTTCTCTTAAATTCCATGAGCAACGTTCTGAGTATGAAGTAAACTGTTTTGTAATAAACTAGTGACTACATGAGTCCGATTTCCACAAATCGTCTTTTCTCTTACGAGCTATGGCTGAGTTAGTTGTAAAAAGGAAGAGTGCTGAAATGATTTATTTTAGCAGTGTATGTAGGCTCAGAGAATTAATTATCAATCACAGTAAATCTGTTCTCCAGTATTGTGAATGGAAACCTAATAATGAAAGATGAGAAAAAATTAATAGTTTCTCCCAAAAATAAAGACCTTTTACTGCAAAACCGTTCTGTGAGATCTGCCTGAAGGGAGCTGAATGTGTTTCCTGCTTGTAGAGCGTGGCCAAGAGGACTGTACTTGCTGGTCACTATTCAAAACCACATACCAGAGGAGCTGCCTTATGAACTGGATATGTTTTGGAACATGTCACAGCTTTTAATAGTTGTAAAAACTTCATGTCACCCATGTATAAAATGTTAACTTCAAGTCTTTGGTAAGCTACTACAACTCAGTGTTGTCTTTGTTTTTCACTGCTGCTCTACTGTTAAGTTTCTTGAAGCGTAGACAGGCTGGTTACATGTGGCGGTGTTTTATTGCCATTTCTGTGAGAGTATGCTGGTAATCAATTGAAACAATGGGTTGGTACTGGAATTTAAACACATGGACAATGTGTTTAAAAACCCAGACAAAAACCATGCACCAACTTAATTTGTATATGCAAATATTGTGCTTGCAGGTGCACAAGGGATAATTTTGCGTAAAAATAATCACTCATTTGCATGTATAATCTATATATATAGTAGTGGTGTGCATATCTACTGGTGCAAAACCATTTTTGTAATCCAGAAAATTACTTTTGTATTGGTACCTGGAACTTTCTTTTACAGTGTCCTTGAGGATCTCACAATAACATAAGGTGTATGGGATTGTCTATCTGATACTTTCATACACAGAACAGGGAAAGGTTATGCCTGAAAATCTCTCACATGCTGCAAAAAACTTTACTTTTTGGAAAAGGGAATATATCATCCGCATAGATGTAAGGAAAGCACCATTCCCAAATTATCTCCTACTCTTGCTTGGGATGTGAAGGCAAAGAAGAAAGAGAAAGAAGCTCTGAAATGAAAGTGCAGAGAAACCCAAGCCAATAGGTGAAGTGGCCCTCAGTGAAATGGTCTGCATTCAGTTTCATGATGCAAGCTGCTGATTTTGCAGCTTCATGGCCTTTCCCATCAAATATGACAGGCTTTAGAGCAGCTCTAAATTAGAGTATGGAGGAAGGTACTAATGGTTAGAAAGTAAGTGCAGCGGGCAATTGCTGTAGAGCTTGTTGTCACTTTTAGTCATAGTGAAGCCTAAATACTATATTATTGTCTGTTTTGTTGACAGCACCTGTGAAAGCAAAATAAAGGGAAAAAAAAGTCTCATTTTCTTTGACACTGAAGTATTATCTGTGTTAATTTTCCATGTTTTGCTTCAAAGGATGGATATAAAACTGTACTTTCATACTGCAGCTTTCAACTGCATGGTTATTGTCTAGCGATTAGTGTTTGGGATTAAGATGAGTCAAAAATGCACCAAAGTACTGCTTTGGCGCCTGTTTTATCTATGCAAAAAAAGAATGTGAGTCCTTTGATCATTTCTGCTGATTAGTAATTTTAGAACTGTTTTGTGTGTGTCTGAGAGTTGAAATCACAGATCTTCCTTAGTACCTAGTAATTCTTTATCTTATACTGTTGATAGAATATGATATATTAAGTGGGGCTTATACTGAATACATATATTTTCACAAGTTCTGCTGCCTGGTAACGTTATAGCTTATAGTTCTGTCCTGGCTGGGAAATAAAATTCTAATGTAATTAAACAGCATTCAGAATAAACTGTGGTGAGCTGATACACAATGTTTGGAATGACAAAAGCAGCACAGCATCTGCCCCAGAGCCAAGCCGAGCTGGCAACAGTGGGCAGCACAATACGTTCAAAACCAGTTAGGGATAAGCACTGAGAACAGCAGAGGATATGCTGTCTGTGAGACTGAAATACAAGAGCCTGGGTATAGTTGCTCAGAATCATTTGAAATTATGTCTCCACAAAACCACAGCATTCCGTGCTTGCTATTACTTTAAACCAAACTTTTTACACTAATTTTTAGTTGCAGAAAGGACTTTCTTTGGGTGCTATGGTTCTGAAAGGTTATTGATGCAGCTGATGTACAGAGCCAGTAGTTAATACCTTTAATGTTCCATTTTGACCTTCTCATCTTTCAGTAAAATGGTGTCTTTCAACTGGTATGTGTTGTGGAAACTAGGAAGAATCTATCGGACAGAGATTTGAATCTCAGTGGGGAATCCTTTCGCCCTAGAGGTAGGCTTGACTTTTTCAAGGGTCTAAGAATATCTTTCAGGCCCACAAGTTGTGTGTGTGCAGTTGCCTTTCCAAGAGTTTTAAACTTTCCATTGTCTTAGGAAAATCTGATGAGTTCCTGGGCATGTCAAAACTTTCCTGTTGCTTGGCTTCAAATGTGGGCAGGTTCAGGGTTTAGATAAAACTAAGAAAGGTCTCATTATTTTCTTTATATATATTTNAGTTTATTGACTACATCAAATGTAAAATCTGGTAAATTTTATGATGTGGCATAAAGTCAGTGTTTCAGAGATGTGAAAGGAATGCAGTTGATTTTGTAGGAATTAAAAGTACACAGTGGGAGTACTAACAAATCTGAAAGAACAGAATTCACTTTAAAAGATCTTTCCCTTTAGAGTACAGAAAAATCCAGAAAGCTTGAACATTATGAGGAATTTCATTATAATTCACTCTTTCTGTGACAGTTGACTCACAGGCTCCCATCATGATCTTGCTGTGCTAGCTGAAGTTTCTGCACTGAAGAGCTCAGGCATTTGGAGCAGTTATGGTGTGAAGCGACACGGCGCTTGCATATGCGGGTCGCATATGTGCACTATTTTTGCAGCCTGTCTTCTGTGCACTTGAAATTCTATATGGGTGGATTCAATTCATTAATAGGTTACTCATCATTTATGGTCAAGCACTTGCAGGTCCCCTAGAGTTTGCTCTCAGGAAGCATAGCAGACATCAGAAATAAGCCAGCCGGACAGTTTTGCTATTCATCTTTTCCAGTGTGTCTTCAGCTGAACAGAAGTGATGAGTTGTCCACAAAATAAAATGTCATTTTTTATTTATGTTAGTCTCTGAGGTAAGAAGCCATCTCTGCCAGCATCTTGGTAGAAAAGAACCTGTATTTTTCATATGTGAGAATGAGACCCTGGGGATAACGACATGAGGAGGACTGTAAGCAGGCTTCTTCCCTCTGGGATGCAAAAGCTCTCCTAGCACATGTTCCCAGTATTGTCAGTTTGGTAGGGAAGAACCCTGGCATTCTGGCACAGCAAAGCACAATAAGATTAGCAAAGTACATATAGGCAGCTTAAACTAATATGAAGCAGAAAGCTGATTATGGGCTCTGTTAATTCGTTGGATTCAAATCAAAATGTCTTAGAAGCTAGGCGACCTGCTGGGTTTAGTTGTATGGATTACACTGAAGATTATTTCTAGCAGTAATATATATAGTCTGGATCTGTTACATGAATGCCCACTTTGTCATTTCTAGAGAAATGACGAGTAACTCTGGGAAGAGTTATCTATCTGCTCAGTCTGACAGGAGCAAGAATAAAGTGTGAGTGCTTTGGTTGGTTGTTTCTTTCCAACTCAATGTGTCATATACAAAAATCAAATCCAGAGTTGTGTAAGGAAATGCAATCACAGAGCGGGCCACTTGTATAGCATATACACTTAGTGAGTGATCTTAATGTTGTAGTAGAAGATAAGTTATCAAAGAGAGATAAAAAAATTACTCTTAACTAAGCTGTGTAATCAGTAGCTTGCTATTTCAGTTTTCCAAGGGGTAGTGTAGTTTTCAACTAGGAACGGGTTTTATTGTGGAGAGTATTCCTGGGAACTGTTACTGTAATTTCTCATAAACTTTCTAAAGGCCATTCAGTTGTACTTATTGCTACTGGTTTCTTTCCTCTTCACTGACAACCATTTCTTTGCACTCAGAAAGACCCTTGAAAATACAAGTTAGGTGAGCTCTTCTGGCTCTCAGTCATATTAAATTTCATGCTTTTATCAAAGAAATTCATTACCCTTATAGTTAAGATCTAAAGAACAACTAGCAGCTTTTTGGGATTAGGCAGCAGTCTTATATCTTAGACTGTGCTTTTAACTTGCTTTATATGCTTTGACATTATATTTTATTTAATATTCTAGGGTGCCCCAAGGTGCTTTAACCTGAAGGCTGCTATAAAAATAAAGTGATAGATGAAATGCTTCCCCAGGAGTATTTTGGGAAAACTAGACTATCAGGTCATCAGTACACAGAGCCAACAGTTAAAATACACGGTAAAAGCAGTTTCAGTAACCTACTAAAAATGCATCATTTATTCTGGCTTATCCATCACACCTGGCAAAGAGTTCCCAAACCCATCACAGTTCTTCTTCCTAAAAATGCACTGGAGACATTCTGCTTTGCAAAGTGAGGGGCCTGATACAAAGTCAGAATTGTTTGAGGGAAAGTGAAGAGCAGAGAACTATGATTCTTTCACAGCCAATAATTTTCCTCTATTGAAATTTTATATTTTCATACATAAACTGAAGAAAAAAGATGAGTTGATCTAGCAGCAGTGCAAGGATTGCATAATAGGAATCTATATCAAAGCCTAAAGGATGCCTCAAAATCGTGTGTAATTTCTTCAAGCTGTGTTGCTTTTATTTGTCTCACCCATGATACAGCATGCAAACTGCATCCAGTGCAGTTCTTCAGGTGACTTGTGAAGGGCTGATCTTTTCTATTGTCCTGCTGAAATCTTTCAAGTTACAGTTGTGTGAGATCAGAAGCGCAGCTAACACCTGCCATGGACATAGGCTGTAGAAGACCTGTGCATGGCCCAAGTCTGCAGGTGTCCTTTCACCATGATTGTGATCAGAAGAGCACTTGTGGTTATCTAGGAGCAGTTATGTCTGCTTCTCAGCTCTTTTAAGCTAACTAGCGTGAGCTCCTCTTGTGGTACAAGGCACAGTGGATTTCCTTCACACATGCCACCCCTATTCCCCCTTAGGATTTCCCTGGGGAAAGGGATTAAGCATTTTAGTGTTCCAGTGTACTGCTGTACTTACAAGGAAATATTCTGAGGTAAGGTGAAGGGCAGCTAATGTACAGACATCGGTGTCTTTTAAAAAATATTTTTCATATTTCTAAATAAAATAGATTATTCCAAGTCCTACAGTCCTCTGTAAGAAAGAAAACAGCCCAGCCCCCCCCATCCCTAAGTAGAGATTGTTCTATTGTATTTTTACAATTAAGTTAATAGTTTATGATTTTCTTTGTCTTAAGGAAAAATAATCATTTATGTAAAAGCTAGTTAATAAGAATTCTAAGTGATATTATTGTTGTGTAGCTTTTTATACTTAAAAGATAAAAATGGTAGACAGAGAATTTGTGTTTTGATAACTGTTTGTCATGTGCTAAAGAATGGACACCAGGAGCATAAACTATTCAGAGTCACTGAAAGACTTAAGAATGTATAGTTGTTATTAATATAAATCTAAAGAACTGAACTTACTGACTGGTAATGAAATCAACTTTCTGGTATGCAAGAAATAAAGGTACAATTAAGAGGACACACGGTCCTCTTAAAATAAGCTTCTCCTCCATCCCATGTTTGTGTCACATAGTTATGTAGGTGGAGATAAAGCATATTTTTAAAACTGAAATTTTATTCAAAGTCACAATACTATCTAACGTCAGTTTCATTGATCCTTGAATTGGTTTGTTACCATCATCTCCAAAACTCACGTATTTATACACTTTGATTCTTTGCTTATAGATGTATATAATTACATATCTATGTTTAAATTACTTTTAGTGCTAATAAAATCCCTATAAAAGCCTAAATATTCAAAATAGCTCTTCATTACTCATGGCAAGGCATTTGTCTCTTGAATATCTGAATGCTGAAGGTTTCATTACCAGTGTGTGAATTTGCTCCTTTAGATGTTCTTTAAAAACACTGAACAACAAAACAACAATGTGGAACACTTTGGAACAAGCTTTATTTTTTTTCGTATTGTTAGTGTATTGTGAAATATCACATCATATTAACTTATTTTTTTCTGGCTCACTTGCTTTAAGGCAATAGGAGAAAACACAATATTACCTGAATTTTAAGTACACAATATAGTTTAAAATATTTTCCTATAAATAGTAGCTATCACTGATGCACAGTATCTTAGAAAAGGGATGCAGTAGTTAATTTTGAATTCTCGAGGGATAGCTTGCAGTGATTGGCTTTCTGCATTACTATCCAAACATCACAAACTATGATTCAGATTTTGCTTTCGGGGTCTTGCCTTTACAAAATAGCCTATCCCATAGACAGTCAATCAATTCTGTGTACTGTAATTGTGTTAAGACAGCATTGCAAAAATCTGTTTACAGTTATCTGTCCATCGATCCAGAAACAAAGCAAGGACTGAAAGACAAGAACTGTCAAAACCTAAATGCTTCCTTACTGATTCTTATTATACATATGATAAGATCCAGAAATGTTGGTAACTGTTATAAAGGTGGTACCTGCAAATTCTTATCAGGCTGTAAGTAATACATTAAATGGCAGTGTTAATTTCTAGTTTTGCAATAGAAATGTAGCATGAGATTTTGCGGTGTGGCATTACTTGATGAGATTTTTAGAGATCTTACTCTGGTATCTGTAGCCCTGGTTGTATTTTAAGCTACAGTATTTTATTGAATTTTACCTACATTGAACGAAAAGTGAATTGTATGAGCTGGTAGGATGAACCTCTGACTTTGTGAAAGCATTGAGACATGCAGAATTAGCAGATCAAGTTGCTTATTTAAATATTTAGGTGCTCCTTAATTTACACAGTGGAAGTAATGTATCACAGGTGATTCTCATGGGTGAGACTGTTATTTTCAGGTGCTGGGAAAGATGGGAAATATGCTGATAAGGAGATGGAGGTTTGTATATTGCCCTTGCAATGCCATATTTTTCCAGGTTTACTTTCAGTTGCTTTCTTACACTTGCCTAGGATGGAAAAGAGCTCCTGTAGCACCTACACAATAAAGGACTCTTGGCTTGCAGTGTATAAATAATTTACAGAAAAATGCAAAGGAACACTTCTTTGATGGCATTTCTTCTGTTCTAGTCAAAGATTCTGCAATTTTTCCATTTTTATTCTTTTTAAAAATATGTATTATTTAGAGTTTTTCCTGACCTTCATCCTTTGCTGTGAACCATGCTGCTTAATTTTATGCACATGGACACAAACGCTTCACCTGCACATGTAAAATATGGCTCTGAGTATTTTTTGGATGTAAATGCTTGGATACTGGGGTGAGAAAGGTTGGCTGATAGACTTCTCATATTCAAAAGCTTTTGATAGATGTAAGTTTGGTTTGGACAAAGATATGCCATCATTAATCATGCTGGTCAAGAATATTTTCCTGTTGCAACATTTGGTGCCCTCCCCCTCACTTGGAAAGAAACATTCCTGACCTCCTCTTTTCCAGTTGTTACTCTTCAGCTTTTCCCATCTGGAGATCATGAAATCTATTCCATGCAGCGATGCATCCCACATGCATCCTTATGCTAAGTCAGCTACAGTAGTGTGTGTTAGATGGAGACCTCAAACCATAGTAAAATCCCTTTATCCACTCAACCTTGGTCAATATAGTTACGTATTTCTGACAGGAAAAAAATGAAGCTCAGTATTACACCTCCCTGAAAACAGTGTTTGAATTATTGAGTGTTATATTGAGGCACTACAAAGATAATCAGTGCCTTCTCTTTAGAATAGTTGCAGATTATATTTCACTGTCAGTTGAATTTGGGAGTTAAGGTTGCAGCAGTTGGAAGTGGAAGATAGCTGGATTTCAGCTTTCTGCATTTCGAAACAGTGTTTCTGTGAAAGCCACTTATACAAATGGGCCAAGACATATCCTGGGCTTATATGTGTTGTTGATGCTTGAGCCTTGTCAGGTTTGTGCCTCCTGATCTTCGCTACAAAGAAATTGTGAAAACATGTCACTTTATCACTTTGAGAAATTAATTTGTCATCCAGTATTTTTTAATCTCTGAGAGCATAACCATTTCTGAATTGTTTGTTTTATAACTCCATTCTGAAAGAGAGATGTTACCTGCTTTGATGTGCCTGTTGATCTTACCACAGGGGAAAAAAATAACATGTGAGCAACTAAAGCATTTAAAGTGCCTGAGGGGCCCAGCCGTACATCTCTGGAGGCCTGGCTGTGGCCGTGGCCAGAGCTGGGAGCACAGCACAGCCATGAGGGTGCTGCCTCACACCTGAGCCGCCTGGGCTGCAAACTGCCCGGCTTCCCGCCAAAACCTCTCAGGGCTCCTACCTTGTGTTGGTGCACGAGGCACTGTTTGGGCCACATTCTGAGGGGAAAACAAATGGTGTATCTTTGATTGTGTACAATGTCTTTTCCTCCTGAGGTGACGTTAGAGAGATTTCTGAAAAGACAAGTCATATATTATTAAGTAATGTTCTGAGGCTTCTATTTTCAGCAGATTGCTCTCATCTTTGCTTTCTTTTTCCTGCTTGGAGAGCAAAAGGTTGGAGAGACGTGGCTACTGAAGGCTTAATTTCTGTAAGCATGGGAATTATTTCTCAGTTAAATAATTTAAGAATCTTTGTGTGTTCTATTTTCTGTCCACTACTGAAACGTCCAATTGAAAAATTACTGGTATTTTTCTTCTCAAGAGTGTGAGCACTTATTGTCTGAAGGTATCTAGTGCAAACTGCCTAATTACTGGTCACTCACTACAGCTTCCCCTCCAAAATCTCCTCTTGGAGCCTCCATTTGCTTTGTAGAGCTCTGTCCGGGTATATTGTGGATCCTGATTTAACCAGTACCTTGAGCACATGTAGTTTTTTTTAAAGTTGATTTTTAAAAAGTATTTCTTCTGGAGGTGCTCAGGACCTACTGTACATTTAATGTGACAAAAAACTTAAAAGTAATTTCTGTTTTTCACTGTGCATGTTTCTGTATACACAAAAGTATAAATAGAATGCTCTTAGTAACTTATTTATGAAGGAGGCAATATTTAGATCATCAATACCATACTGCAATAGTTAGGGGGTTCATCAGGATAAAAAATTTAAAGGGAAAACCAAATTTGGTCACAGATTTGCTAATGTAGTAATAAAAGCCTTACGCTGGGACCGACCATAAATCAGAGAGGCATAATCCATGGTGGCACAGACAAAAGCTAAATATGGGTAGTTATAATAAGGTCACTGGAAGGATGTATAGAAAGAAGACGGTATTAAGTTTCCATAATTTAAAACAAAACCCATGTACAGTAACCGGGAGGAACTGAAAGTTATGAACTGCATTTTACTTGGTTTATTGGTGAATCTTTTGGATGTGTTGGCATATCAACACAGGAGTTGTAGTGTTTGTTCTGAAAGATGCCAGTGAAGAAAGAAAATTTGCCCGGAAGGAGTATTCTGCCTTGGTTCCTTCATGTAGTTCAGAAACTCATGAAGGGCTGAGAATTTCCTAAAACACAGGTTTCTTGATAGAGATCATCAGTGGAGACTTCAGGTGCCTGTTGGGAAAGCACAGAGAGCAAAGATCTTGGTCCACATCTTTTACTTCTGAAGTTATGTTGCCTGGCAGTCTGTTGCTGCCTTCGTGTGTTTTCTGCCTATATAAACAACTGACCGCAAGCTAAAGACCTGAATTGCTAGGTGCTTAAAGATAAGAAACCTGCAGGAATTACTAAGAAAGCTAGGAATAAGTTGAAAACAGTATTTTCCAACTTAAATTTGCCAGTTACATATATTTAAATAGGTATTTATGTACATACACACACTATTTTATGCATATTTATAAAAAAAGCAGGCTACACTGCTCAGCTTGATTAAAAGCCCAGGGGATCTTCCAGCACCCAGTTTTGGGAATTGTTTATTTAGAGAGCTGATATTGTTTGGTTTCTGTGTTGGGAAATTGTCTATCTGGGCATATTTTTTTCCTTCCTGCTAGGTCATGGTAGTGTTCTATAGGATACTATACCCCAGAGCCTCTCTGGGCATTTTGTGCTGCACAAATCATCTTTAACCTGAGCAGGCTGCTCAGACTACTGTTCAAAGAAGTGCCTATCCTTTCCAAGGGCATGGGATAGGCTTTGGTTACACAGATGCAAAGGTGGGCTCTCACTGACAGGCTTCTAGGAGATTTTTGGCTGTATTGGCAAAAGATCCTTAGGATTGTGGTACAGCAGCTTATGGAGCACATTCATTTGTGCACAAGTGCAAAAATTTTGGTATATAATTGTAAGTTGATGCTTACATATTCTACACCTGTAGGTAGGAACATCAATATGTATAATAATGTGTGTACACATTATTTGAGCATAATTGCCCGTATGAAAAAACCCTGTCATTTAAAATTCCCCTAATGTGGAGAAATGCAGGATATTTCATGAATGTATATCAGAAGCAGTTATTTCATCTAGGATCCTTTTGTTATCTTCCTCATTGTTGACTCTGTTAGCTAAGTCTTAAATCAATGGCTCTGAACATGAAGAAAAAAAAAAAAAGTCTTTACAGACAACCAGACTCTTTTGTCCTGAATGAATTTATGATACGTTGTGGTCATCATTCAGTGAAAATCAAGAGCTGGGAATAGTGGCTTCACATCAATACAGTCAAAACACTGCTTAAAACTGGAGTTATAATCCTTTAAATTTAATTTTGTGGGCAAATTGCAGCTGCCAGCTCCTCAATTTGATTGGTTCTAAAAACAACCCAACATAAGAAATTGAAAATGCCAGGAGGCATCAGTCCTGTAAATATATTAGTGTACCATCTGGAGTGTAGTGACCTTGGACATTTTGCTTGGACTTAGTATCTTATTGCTGGAAGTAATTCAGCTATTAATACTTGATTGAGTTTATGCCTTTGACTAGACACAACTTGATCTTTACTTATCACTCAAAGAGCAGGCAACATCTAATTTAATAATGCATTAAATGCGCATTGTAATAATTTGTTAGTTTTCTTACAGAAAAAGACCAAACAAATAAATATAGATTATTTTGAAACCTACTGAGTGGTGCAATACAGGAAAGAGAACAAGCTTTCTGGGTTTCGTGACATCCTCAGTGAAGCATAACAACTAATTTTAGAGATGTCTGCCTCTGAGCTATTATTTATCAGGTTTCAAAAAAAAAAATCTACCTGATTGCACCTTAAATCATTATCAAGTTTTGGAGAAACAATTTCTAGATTAAATTACTTTAGTACTGGTGAAATGTTACATTATTGATACAGGACCCAGTGAAATTACTGGAGAGAATTCTATTGATTTGAAGTAAGCTAAAAATCAAGTGCTTCACAAGCTACTTTACATCAGTGAGGCGAAGAGTATCAGACCTTTGGCTCACTGCAAGTCAAATGTAGTCCAAACCTCCCTGTGTCCTGCCTGCAGCTAACATATACCTGGATATTTAATTGTGTGCGTGTGGATGGGCTTGTTAATGCCAATCACACTGCTCTTGTTCCAGCATTAGAGGTGCCTGTAAAGGCTGGTGCTTTAGGTAGTAAATAAACACGAGAAGTTTTAACACCAGCTGCAGCCTTGCTAATGTAGTCGCTCACTGTAATAGCAAGAGTGTTATACAGAACTCTGCATGCAAAGCATATTATTGGTCTGTGCACCACTGAAGAGAGTCTGGTCCCATGCTCTTGACACCTGCCTTTTAGATATTTGTAAGTATTGGTGAGATACTGATCCTTCTCCAAGCTAAACAGATCTGTTTCTATCAGTGCTTCCTCATAAGACTGATGCTGCTATCCTCCAGTGGTCCTTGTAGCACTTGTTGACTGCCCCCAGTAGTTCTCAGGCTTGCTTGAACTGGGGACCCCAAAACAGGACACAATATTCCAGATATGGCCGCAACAAGCATAGTTTGTGGGGTGAGGCGGGGAATAACTTCCCTTTGCCTGCTTGCCAGGAGACCCTTGGCCTTCTTGGTGACAAGGGCACACTGCTGGCTCATGGGTAACTTCTTGTCCACCAGGACTCCCAGGACCTTCTCTTCAGTGCTGCTTCGTTACAAGTCAGCCCCTGATCCTCCTACACAAGAGCACTCAGACACTGATCTTTGCCATTGGAGCTAGAAAAAAGAATTGGTATGTAAAATCACCAGAAAGCAAAGGGGGAAATGTGAGGAAATATTAATTTTAATTTCATATACACAATTTATTCAAAGTATGAAATAATTGAGAAACAAATTACTAGCAAATTACTGCAGCTGACATGTGAACTCCCCTGATGGAGGAAGGCCTGAAAGGATGGCCCTTGAAGAAGCAGCCCATTTTGAATTGGTAGAAGGGTCAGGGGTTTCCCTGTGTGGAGTGTCAGATCTTCCATCAGACTGTCCCCACACCCTGTTGACTGTGTCCAGATCTCATCTATTAGAGTTACTTGTGCTCTCAGTGCTGTGGATTCTCACTGAGCATGCTTTAATGAATTAAATTCAGAAAAAAAAAGGATTTAGAAATTCAGTTCTGCTGATTTTCTTGAAGCATAGCCTAAGGGTAAGGAGTTTTCAGTGTCATCTTTGCCAAATAATAGTACTACTAATAATTAGCTATTGTGCAGGGAGCTTGAGAGCCTTATCTTGTTGTTATTTGTGAAACACTTTACTAAATCAAATCCTTATGAGCAAAACAATGCAAATAGGTAAGTTTTCCAGGTCTTAGCAGTGACATTAATACTAAAATCTGAGTGAAGGATGACTTTGGTGTAATGCTGGTCACTTGAAAAGGGACAGTGTATACCTGGCTATTCCTTACAGCAAGAACATCACAAACACTTTGTATGCAGGTCTGAAAACCGTAAAGGAGACAGAGGTTAGTGTTTCACAGTGAAACTAATTGTACTCAATAGCAGAAGCACAGAAAAAATTGGAACCATTCAGTTACTTTCTGAAGAACCATAATGAAAATAGGCAACAGCAGCAGTGACTTCTTTTTTATTTGCCTTTTTCATTCCAAGACGGAGATGCACAGAGATCATGGAAGCATAACTTAATTTGTCCTTTAGAGGATTATTAAAGACCAAGAGGATCTGTGACCCAAACAGATTTGTGTTAGTGCTTTCTTAGAGGTTTCCCTTATCCATGGGCTATGTGCCTCCTGTTGGATTAAAAGTTCTCTCTAAGGAAAAATGTCCTCTGTAAGGAATAATGCATTTCAGAATAAATTTTGAGTAATCAGATGATCAACTTTAATTGCAAGTTTCCTTTAATTTTGAAAAAAAAAACCTTTCTAGATCCTCATGTTTCATACACCATATTTTAACAGGTATTTCTACTTGCGCTGTCAAAAGTCACATAAAGAAGGATCAGTCATTGCATTTTAGATGGTTAATGGTTTTCCCCAACATTCTCTCCACTGGGAGGGAGAGAGCGAGCATTTGACAGATCCTTGGAATTCTGAGGTCAGTTGTCTGGTGAGTCTTATTGATATTTCTTACAAAATACATTTTGAGAGTAATCCATTCTGTGTAAGAAATGGGAATAGCTAGTATAGAAGCTGGTGTGTCGCTGGATTTGTATTCGGTCTTCTGCCTCCATCCAGACCATGAAAACAGAACATTTTGAATTATAGCAGTTTAAGGATTTTTTTTTTTTTGTATTACTAGGAGAAAAATGTGTTAAGATATAAAAATAATCTTCCCTTGACTTTCCAGGGCTGCCTTCTGCCAGCCCTTACCCTTGTGAGGCTCTGTTCTCTCACAGCATTTTTACTGCTTGTATCCTGACGGGAAAATAGGGTCCCTGGATCCTGGTTGTGTTTGGAGAATGGGCTGATACACCCACCCTCAGTGCCTCCTGTCAAGCCCATTTGGGGATTTAGAGTATGACAACTATTGCAGTGTTGTTGTTTTCTGTTCTCCCTCATTTATTCTCTAAGCCAAAATAAAAGGAACATTTAACACAACAGGAAAGGCTGTTAATGAACTCCAGGAAAGTATCTAAAGTGGTCATTCCTGGCACTGTGAGATCTGAAAATCTTGAAACTGAGCTTAGTGATGCTGACTGCAGGTGGTGCACTAGGAAACATGATCTGCAGTTGATAAATAGCATGGGAAGGAATGATTCCAATTAGTGGGAGGCTTCAGTATTGCTGAGTGGCTTGCTTTCATTTGTATGTTTGTGTTTTCAAAATTAAACTTTCTTTTCTGAATCTCTGTGCTTATATAGAAGACTTATGTTTTCCTTCTCTAAGTACTTGCCGAAATGGCATAAATACCAAGACACAAACACTCCAGTGTTTGCTGAGGGTTAGAGAACAGAAGTACAAACTTTCAGCTTATATGACACTTCAGAAATGTGAGTTTGGGGCCTCAGATAGAGACAGACAGAACTGGCTAAAAAGTCATTCTCAAACCACAAGCACTCCATTGAAGTAAGAGGAATAGACTTGGCAGACAAAACAAACAATGACGAGTGTGCTGTAAAGCCCAGCGCTTTTCTTTTTATTTTTCAACTCAGCTGGAACACCACTGAGTGATTTATAGCAAGGAGAGATCCATAACTCTCACATCCCCAACTTTCGGTCCTGCAGCCATACCTGAAACAACCTTTTCCCCCAGCCTGCTTTATCCAAGTTGTTTTATCTGCTGTTGGCTTTCATGTAGCTGGTGCTGACACTTTGTACAAATGGTGGAAGTTGCTGTTGAACATTTTTTTTTTTAAACTCTGAAAGACCTGTCCATGCAGCAAAGGTGTGACCCTGTATACCCTTACTTCTAGGAACTGTATTCCAGAATAAAAGTGATCAGTGCAGACTGAAGTTAATGATTCTGGAGACAAAAATAAAAATCCTTTTGTATGCTATGTTTGTACTGGGAGTTAGACCAGAATAGCATAGCAGAATTGGCAGAATATAGTTATGACTGATGGGAAATTTCCCATGTAAACAAAACTCCGACACATGGCCTAAAATGCCAGGTTTTAAAGAAACTACTGACAATAAGAAGAAAGCGCTTTTCCCAGACACTCTGCCAAGTTCCACATACAGTGAAATTTGAGGCTTACCCTGCCTCAACATGGCTTTTTCTTAAAAAAAGAAAATAAAAAAATCCATTCCTCTGCCTAAATTTTCTGCTGAAGAGGCATCTATTTAGAGCATAGGCAACGGTATGGTACTTTTTATATGCTTCATAAGCCATTGAGCATCAAGCCATTGCACAAAGGATTCAGCATTTGAATTATGGTTTCTCAGATTCTGGAAGGAGAAAGTTCTTTCACAACATCTTAGGTAAAGTGCAGTGCATCAGAGCTTGTTACATTGATGGCCCTTTACTCTGACATTTTGATTTAGTTTAAAATTCTGTTTAAACTCTACTTCTAGATGGTGGTGCTTAAATTTTTTATTGGCAGTCTGTTTAGAACTAGTCTACCCAATTTGTTTTCCTTCTGTGGATTGGCTGACAAAAATACAAAAGTAAACAGTAGCTTGGAAATCATCTCTGAAATTTTAAAGAACTCAGGGATTGACGAAGGAATGGGTTCACTGGGAGGGTTCAGTGCTGGTAATTCTTCATCTACCCTCTTGCTTCAAAGATGAGTCGTCCTACTGAAAGCAACAAGATTAAATGTCCTATGTTTAGGTAACACTATAGGGTCTGAAAAATCTAATTTAAGTGCTACACTATTGTAAATGCCTTTTTCCTGGTGATAGTTTAAAACAATCTCTAGATGTGTGATGCAATACCTGAAGAGTTAAATATAGTAACTTGCAAATTTTGTTCCCAGTTTCAGTAATTCTTGCAGCCTGCGTTTATCAAGGATTCTTCTATACTTTGAAGATTATTAAAGATAAGAATTGATATTTCCATCTTAAGATAGCTATGTTAGAATGCTACTATTCTGTTGGGTCAATCTAGTGATTGTAAGGAATGACTCCAGGGTTTAACTTGGTGCCTTTTAAATTTCAAAGTATGTGATTTTCTCCTGAGGTACAGGTTGCGTAATCAGATATCCAGGTAGCTTTGTTATTTGTCCAAAACACTTGAAGCACTAAGAAGGGAACCACCCAATATGATGCAGGAGCAATCTTACAGATACTATATAAATCGACAGTTGCTATTGTAGAGAAGAAAGGATTAGCTGCTCAAAGAAACTGCTGATCTTCAGGAGTTTGTATTTTGGTTATGTGAAGAGTTATTAACTTGAAATTAATTTTGTTAAGTAGAATTTTGGTCTTTAAACTGCTGTCACATTTATGCTAATAAAAAGCATAATTTTCAAACCTACAGAATGAAAACCTGCTTAAAGCATAAATCTGTCCTGAGCCACTCTATGTAATCCTATAGGCAGGGAATTTCTAAAACAAATACCTGCGAAGCAGCAACTCTTTTTGACAGGCACATTTGCTAGGCACCAAGGCAGTTCTTTGAGAAATTTTGACTGAATTAAGTTCAGCTGTTCTCACTGCAGGGAGATTTCATTATTCATTTAACTCTTTTGGGAACAAAGATACAGATCTAAAAAAACCTTACCCTGAAAGATGATGAACTCCCTCAAATGTCTTTGCTTATTATGTACCACTAGATCAGCCCTGCAATTTTAGCACAGAGGACCAAATGCATTCCACATGCGAGTCTTTCAAATTCAGTGAAGCTATGCTGAGGGTGAACTTGGATATCAACATCTTTTTAGATCTAAATATCAGGGTCGTTGCTTAGATCCTTTAGTCCTTGATGTAGGTGTCTTACAGCTCATGAAAGGAGTGGGGCTATTTAAATATTCAGGGAGCAAGCACTGCCTGTGAGAACAGCAAGGAGGCCTCCTCCTTTAAATGGGTGAAGGGCCAAATAGTTCCGAATGTAGAGAAGGAAAGGAGGAGAGAAACCTGCTGTGGAACAGTGTGTTTGGCAAAACGCAAAGACAGACATTTCAGGAGGACAAATAGCAGGAAAATCTCAGAAGAAAAGAAGAAAATCTCAAAAATCTTGAAAACTTTTTTTTTTTTTAAAATAGAAAATTGTAAAATGGAACATTACTTCAAAATCCTGTTGTTCTGCCCAATCATTATGGCCCATTTCTGATTAGAAGGAACCAGAACTCTTCTTTGTGCCCCTCAAACTTTGTTGTTGGGTTTTTTCTTTTCTCTTTCTTTTTTTTTTTTTTTCTTCCTTCCCCACCTCCTTAAAGTATGTTTCAAGTTACAGAACAAGTTTTAGAGTTTTAGTACTGAGACACAAGTACAGTAAAAACAGAATCAAGGTAATTTTCTTCTGTTGACTCATCAAATTATTATTCCCATGGCTATCTACGCCTTCAGTTGACTGGGAAAGTACCCAAGTCTCCAATGTCTGTGCTTTCCTACTACTCCATCGTGGTGTGTGGGAAGGAGCAAGTGGCTGTGGTGAAAATGAAGTCCAGGCTGACTATGTAGAAGTATAAAGTGGATTCATAGTTGCATTTATAAGGACACATCTGAGGAAGGCTTTGGATTTTTAATTGTTTCCCTTTGTACTAATGCAACTTTAATCTGCTCAAGGAACTTCAGTAGATTTATTGTTTTTTCTTATAATGCGACTGTGAAGCCTTAGAGGATATAACATTTAGACTTCACATTCTACCTGTTTGAGAAAATGTGGCAAGCTGTTTGTCTCCCAGTCAGAGACAAATGGAAATGGCTGCTGGCATACGGAGGTATCACGCTGAAGGAGACAGTCTGCTAGCATAGCTGGGTCAGCAAGAACTAGAACTGCCAAGGAACTCGCTTGTTTTGGATCCATTGTAAGACAGGTCTGGGTGATTTTTGTTTAGTCTTTTATTTTAGGTATGTAATTTTCAGCATTAAGTGAAACATTTAAATGTGCGTCACTGAAACTGTCAGGCCTGAAGAGCCCCAGGGAGAACTTTTCCTTAAGCAAAAGCTTTCCTGCAGCTGGTAGCTCCTTGAAGCTATAACATATTTGTCAGATGATCACATCTCCCTCAGGGTCCTGGTAGGAGGCATGGGCTCTTTAGCATGTGGAGAAAAGCAGTGAAATACTTGGCTTCCTGGGAAAGCACTCATCCTTCAGCACAGCACTACCTGCAGTGTGTCTGGGTTCAGCAGAACAGCTGCCCAAATTGTGTCCTCGACTATTACATCTGTAAAGCTGCTAGAGTTACTCTCCTTTGAAACGAACATCCTTTCCTCATCTCAGAGCCGGCAAATAAAGCGGTCTGTGTGTATGAAGCAAGTTGCAGATACCACTGAATTGGCTGCAGTTTCAGTGATCAGTTTGTAACCGTAGTCCAATCTAACCTGGCTGGTCTTTTGAAGAGAGTAAATTATTTTCCATTACAATGCATCTATAACCACTGGTAGAATTAAGCACTGTAAACTCATCAAATTGCTCAGGTCTGTTTCAGTTGCTATTAAATATTTTGTTTGGATTGTTTATAAAAGTCTCTAGAATTGCCTCATCTTTCAAAAGGGCATTTATGGAGTGGCTTGATATATTTGAAAGGGCGTAGCTTTCCTAATTCTTTCAAAGCAACCATTGCTCTCTGAACAGACTTAGCATCGACCAGAATAATTGAAGTAAAAAGAAATCAGTATTATAATCTGCTAGAACCTGTCACGTGTAACAAAAAGACTGCAGCACTGGTATTGTAACCAGATTTGCAGTACAGAAACCATTTCTCTGGCCAGCAAACTCTTGTCCTCTCTGTGCATTAGAAGGCAGAACATTGAGCTGAGCCATGCTCTTGACCTCTGAATAAATATGCGCTCAGTGCTGTTTCTCCAGACAGCATTCCTTTCCAACCACATCGGGAAAAGTTCCCTAAAGTATTTACTTCTGATTTCAGTTTCTGCTGACTACAGCTCTGTCACACTTTAAACACAAAACATATGTTAGTACAACCCAGGTTTTAGCATGGAAGTCCTTATGGAGTGGGATTTTAGGTTGCTGGTTTGTTTTTTAGAATCAATCATCTCTACAGACAGAAATAAATTGTTGAGTTTTTTTCTGGTGAGTTGTGTTGGCAGGTGAGTCGTGCAGCCTGTACAGTTTGTGTTGTCCCATGACAGCCTGCAATACATCGCAATTATAAAATGTGCATATTATACTGTAAAGTGGAAGGAAAAGACTCTTATGTATGTAAATTATGTAACATGTAAAGCATGTGCTGTACATACATATGCCTAGGGGCAAGTCAGTAAGCTGCTCCATATCTGCTTCCTCTGCAGTGAAAAAACCTGAAGGATGTAGGTGTCCAGATCCTAAAAAGTCCCAAGGGGGTAAATTTCCTGTTTTGTTAATGGAACTTAAACAGTTCCAAAATTATAAACCAGAACTTTGCCAAACTGCATAAACCCAATCTCCTGTGTCAGTGGAAGCTGATCAGTCATTTTTGGTAAGAGACACTGAATGACTGACCTCCTAAGCTTCTTAATCTTGTGTTTATGTTGAAAAGTGCTACATGGTCTTGGAGAGATGCTTTTGGCATGTGCAGTTTTTGCAGTGTAGTGTCTGGATATGAGAGAGATGTGAGTGGACTTGCTTTCTTCTTTTAGCCCAGGCTGTGGTGAGGATCAGATGAAAGGTAACTCATGAGGGGAACACCATCAGACCTTGTTTTCTAGAAAGACAACATCTTCCTGGGTTTCACAGGCAGTGCACTTACCTGGTGCTTTCAAAATCTTATCCTTAATTAGTGCTTGTCTGTTTTCTCTTCCTTGGTTCTCAAAAATATAATTCGGAGTTGCCTTCTGTACAACTGATTCAGCATGTTTTTCTTTCAGTATGATTGTTTTGGAAAATAAGTGAGTGCAGAATATGTCTGGGAGGAGATGAACTCTCCCCATGTCTGTGCAGTCAGCTCGATGTGATTGTCACTGGAACTGACATCAGGCAGCCTGTATCTCATCAGCAGAGAGCTTTCCTCCCCTTTTCAGCACTCTGATTTCCACTGAAGTACATTGAGAGGACAGAAAGGCTCTGTTTATCTGCTCTGCTTGTCTGTGCTGTCTTTTACTTTCCTAGGGACTGAGAGAAGTGGGATGAGTAGCCTGGTGTCTGGCCTGCTCAGACACCTGAGGACTGCTGAGAAAGCTCAGAATTGTTACTCCTTCGGACAGTCTTTTTGGGATATCAGCACTTGCCCACTCACACTGTGGATTGCTTTAACTTCTGCCAGATGGCAGAATTTTCTTTCACTATAAGCTTGCTTTGAATTTAAATTAACAGTCTAGAGACTGCAAACTCACACATCAAATACGTCGAGCAGTTTTAAAGATGTGTTTTCTAGTAATGTACTTTCATATTTGAAATCCCAGTGTGTGGTTATGGCAGCTCAAGCCATAAGAGTGCAGCTTATCATTGCTAACTATTATTGTGGGGAAAAGAGCTTATGCTTGGGTATTTAAGACAGAAGAAACAGGGTGCGAGAACTAGAAAGAGTCAGATTTAGCAAACAGAATTGCCTGTGTCTTAATGCTGATATTCAGGTTTTAAACTGCATGCTCTACCATGTTTCTCACCTTGAAAGCACCTATGAAACTTGAGCTTTAGTAAATAATGAATTCAAACCAGCGTTTTGTGAAGGTACTTACCTTTCAACATACTTTAAGCCTACCTAGCAAGCACAGTTGGACGTAGTCATCCTCTGAGCCCTGCATCAGAAGGAGCTAGCAGAAGCATGGAGACATATAAACAGCTTATGCTATTCCTTTATCCCTGCAAGAGTATCTTGGAGCTGGAAGGCATTGAGTACAATGCATGTGATAAATTTTATCTTTGCAGTTCTGTGGTGCAGCAGACCAGAATAGAGACTCTTCTGGAGCAGGATCCTGCAGTATTAGTTGTGACTATTCAGTCTTTGGAGGGGAAGGGGTCGGGTGTGTGTCTCAGGTAAAGTGTAATGTTTTTAAAACTGAACCAGCTTTTCTTTAAGTGTTTGGCTGTGTTGCAAATGGAAATCTAGTGTATAACTAGACTTGCTTTAAGCCATCTTGTCTCTGCTAAGAGCAGTGCAGTGGCTTTGGCAGTGAAAACCCAAAGCTTTTCTGGTGTGATTTGCAGCTCACGCTGAACTCTGCTACTACTGGTGAGAATCCCTGCAGCTCATGGACTAGTGAGCCTAAAGCAGGCTAGTGGGGAGGCTGCCCACTTAGAGTAATGCCTTTGCATGCAAGGTGGGCAAGAACTGACCGATGGAAGTTGTGTGTTGCAGTTGTTAGGAACAGACTGACTTCTTTATGGTTCTGTATGGATTGCTTGCATCTTTCCTTTCTAGCAAGAGTGTCTTTTGTGTGTGTTTATGCTTTCGCCTGTGTTTTAAAGTCTGAGAGATTTTTCATGAACCAGTTTCAAACCGTGTCAGTATTATGCTGCCAAAATACAGAGCTGGAAGCACAGAGTAAGGAAGTGACTTACTGCAGCCTTCTTAACAGCTTTTAACAGCTCACAGGTATCCTAAATCCCAAGCCAAAGCTCTGCCTGGTAGGCTACTCTGCATTTTCAGATTTTGTACAGATATGGCAAGTACATATTAAAAAGCCTACACCAGAACACAGGATTAAAAGGCGATATGTGAAGTACAATATCCTCCAAGTATTTGAAGGAAGGGAAGCAGTTGGAGGATGACAGTCTGTTCCCTGGCAACTTCTGACATTTGTGTTAATTCTCTGTTGGAATGAAAAATAAGCCTTTTGAACTCTTCATGTAAATTGAACTGGTGAAAAACCTGTTTTCAGTTTTAAACCAGCACATAGGAGCATCTGGGTTCATGGAGGACACTGCCATTTGCCCTGTATTGGATGGTTCTTGCACATGAGGTATTCTTGTCCAGGTTCCTCCTTTTATTTAATTCTCACAAAAATGGGGGAAGTTCTTAAAGCATTCTCTGAGTGCACTGCAGCCACAAGCCAGTTTGCATAGCTGTTACTATAGTGTCGAGGTTTGTTAGGAGGTAGTAACATTTGTGGGCTTTACATTTAACAAAGATTTCTGGCTTTCATCTTTCTTTGACATCCTTTTTCCTTCTAAGGAACAGGAAACTGGATAACCTTTTCTCCTGTTCTTTATGTAGTCTGGCAATAAACCTCATCATCCAAGTAACTTGGGCCTTGATCTAGTCAGACATTCATAACCAAATAAGCATGAATTTGTATTAAAAATCAAGAGGAATTCAGTCCAGTCAGAGGCTTAAAGTATAAGTACTCTGCTAGATTAAAGCTCAGACTGGCTGATCTCATAGGTGAAAGCTGTCATATTGTGGGTTATGTCCCTTGAGAGAAGTGTAAGAACGGCTTTCTTCCCTTTGTTTTTTCTTCCTCCATTCATTTTTAGAGCTTCACAACCCTTCCAAAGTCTGCAGGTCTCTAGACTGTATTGCAGTCGTACTTCCTGGTGGCACAATTGGCCAAGCTATTGTGTGATGTTTAGTTAAGTTGCAAGATGTCTCAGTTTGTTTTCAAAGAGCACATACCTAGGTGAGACAGAATAACACATATTGATTTTTGGGCCGTTTGTAAAAAGGCTTCTTGGTCTCAAGTACATGAAAGCAGAAACGAGGCATTGTGTGTAGTTAAAAGCACAATGCATTCTTTACAAAATCAGAAACTGCTGATACTTCCAGATGGTATGCCAAAAAAGTTTTATTAGTCTTCCATAGGCTTTTCACTTTTTCCAGATCCTTACAAAATGGAGAGGCCTCTCCCTCTGATTTTCTTGCCAAGTTTAAATATGAATCTACTGTTTATCCAGATTGCACTGGCTTTAACAAATGATTTACACTGCCTAGTTTCTTTTTGTCCAGCACATTCGGTTTAGTGCCTGTTGAGGTGGAGTCAGGGGTTGCTGGAGAAGGACATTTGTTAAAACTTTAATTTTAGGGACTAATTCTTTCTGGAGCAGCAGGTAGGAGGAACTGGCCCTCTTAAGTGACATCTGTGGACAAGAAAAAAAACCTAAAAAGCTTTTCTCTTAATTTGATCTGCTTGAGTGATATTTTGGATCATTTGATCACCACTTTTTGTGCCAGGTGACAGTTGTCTTAAGAGAACGACTCAATTTTCTTGTTTATTATGCACAGGTCCATTTCTGAGGTTGGGTATTTATCCATTAGTGATAAGATAATGGATATCAAGTTGAAAAAGGTTGTATGACAGTAATTGAAGCAATATGTTGGCCTGGCATATTTAACCATGAGATTTTAGCTGCATATTGTTTTAAAAGCAACTTGACAGAAGGAGGAGAAATCGAAGCTGTTTATTGATTTCATTCTTCTTTTCCTTAGGTTTAAGGAATAGAACATTAGTGTAAGAAGTGGTATTTCTGTCCTAGTATTTGCATATCAAAAGATGACATTTTAAAACAGAATCTTTAAAATATGCTGGTGGTTTTGATTCTTTTTGCCATATGTGAAATTAGAGGAGTGTGCAGAGCTTTGGTTCATTAACTATTCAAGAAAAAGTAATTTGTCTAATGGACCTTTCAAACGCTGGGGTTCGAACTAATTTGGGTGTTTAGGACCAAGCAGCAGCAGCCAGTGGCTCACAGGTAGAAGGCACAGTAATCTGCAAACCTATGAGCAGTTGGGTTTTTCTTTTCAGCTTCAGTACTTCTCCCATAATTTGAAAATTTTCTATAAGCAAAAGCCACATCTACCCATCTCCTGAAAGAGCTCATGGGTGTTTAATCAGGACCGGTCTTACTGTTGGTACTTAGAACTCTGTTGAGAATTTTTAATCCCATAGAATATTTAAGATTCATTCATTCATGCATCTTAGTTGCATCACAAGAAAAAGTGATTTTTTCCCAATCCTCTATAAAAATCAATGTATCTTTGTTGAAGTTTCTTCTGACTTGTGAATTTAAATATTTCAGAGAAAAACTGTTTTTAAACCCTAAAGATGTGAATCCAAGATAGTTGCAGTGGAATTTTGCATTATCTGGCATAAAAAATGACTTCACTTTTAAAGGCTTAAAGACTGTAAGCTCTGTGTCAGGTAGACGGGGTATTACGTCCACCGCCTTCTTCTGCAGTACTGGGTGCCACATGTCCAATCTGTGCTACTGGTACACTTTGAATCCGTACTGTACATTCTGGCTTCAGCTTGTGCGTGCTGTTTCAGGCAGAAGACGTTCTTCCAGAAGGTGTGATGTCAGATGCTCGGCAGCTCAGGGTATGATGTCATCCTGAGTACACTGCAGCAGCCAGCATAGAATATGCATGAGACCAGACAAGCTGTTAGATGGTGGCTCCCACGCTCTCTTGCACTTCTGAGTTTTGAATTGCACAACCATATGATAATTCTTGCTATGAGTGAAAGAAAATGACTGTTTTCCTAATTAATAGAAGTTGTAATAGCCTTGTGTAATTAGCAAGGTAAGAGAAGGTGGCCCTTTCAGGGCAGTGATTATCTTCATAAATATAGGTCTGCCATTGTATGGAAAGGAAATGTCTAGAAACCACCCACTACTTTGTTCTATCTTCAAGAAATTTCGTGTGTCATCACAGCACTTCTGCTTCCTCTTTCAGCTCTTCGAAACTGTACTGCACAGAAAATTATTTCTCTTGGTCCACTTTAGCCCTAATCTCATCTTTCGTGTTGGTCTACTCTTTCTGAACAAGAGCAATTCCAAGATTTTCATGTTTCTTGCTGAGATGCAAAAATTCATTTGATAGAGAGAGCTAATTACCCCTCATTATGCTTGCATGAAAAGCCAAACAAAACCCCCCAAATTAGCAACATTTCTCCTATATTCTTTTTCTCCCACACTTCTCTCTCCCTCCTTCTCTTCAATTATATGCATCCTTTCTTTGGCATCTGTTCCATGGTTTTAAATATGCCCTTGGCCTAACTTAGCTTCAACATCAGACAAGCCTTGTTTTCCCTGCACTGCCTCCAGTAGCTGAGCTCTCTCTCAAATTGAGAAATACATTCCCAGAAGTGACCTTTAGCAGCAGCCACAGCATTTTGATCTTCAGGGAAGCCTCCTGTGGCTCCATAACCCAAGGTTTGATCCTATCATTCAATGACACCATCAGAGGGGAGGGAAAGAGCATGAAGCTGAGTGAAGTTCAACATGTCACAGTGCATTAAACAGCTCTCTGACAGTGACAGGATGAGCTCTTTTTGTTCTGCTAGAAGATAAATAACTTTCTCAGTGTAATTAATATCCCTAACGTTCTGTTCCAAAAAATGGAATAATAATAGGATTGAGTAATCAAAACTATTGATTAATGTATAAGGCCCCTAGGAAAGATACACAACAGTTTTAGCACAAAATGTTTAGTCCTTCTGGGCATGGTTCCAATAGAGGCTGCAGTGATGATTGAACAATAGTTATATTGTACAAAGTCATTGTTTCCAGAATGGAAAAAAATTTACTGTGGCTCCTTTTTTTCTTTTTTCCCCCCCCCCCCGCACCCAGAAATTCATTCATGAAATTATAAAATACATTTCTGAAGAGCAGCATTGCATCCACCATTCCTTCTGCAGCTGGGCTCAGCACTTCCACAGAACTTTCATTGGTGTTTCTGTGGTATAAATGAAAGGAGAATTTTACCTTTAAAAGTAAAATCCTGGAGCCTTCATTTGTTTTTTATGCAAGGAGAACTACTGATGATTTCAGAAGTCTCCTACCTCCACCTCTTTTGTGCTCGAATAATTTTTCTTTGCTTTGCAAAATGGAAATCTTGGAGCAGGAGGTATGAAGGGAGGGATTAATTTCCTTGGAGTTTAAAATAATTCTAATAAAAATTCTGTAAAATGTAACTCATAGACCTAATAGTCTCTATAACAAGTAATGCTTTGGGGAACAATAAATTGTGTAATGATAGTTCTGCTCAGATTGGCTAAATCATTATTTGTTGCAAAATGTCAGCCACTGAGGAAATCATAATGAAGCACGCTGCAAGCCTGCAATCTTGTAAAAGTCTGATATCATAAAAAGAAAACTGGGACTAAAAACACTTCAAAGATACTAGAAGGAAAAGGCTAACAACTGTCTCTTTTTTTATATGTTCAAATTTACCTGTTTTCCCCAGGAGAATGTAAAGACATAATCAATCAAAAGAAGGCTTTCCTAGATCCTCTTGTGATTAATCTAATTATTTTGGAGAGATCAGATGCATTTGCTGTTGATATAAACAACAGTTTGATTGAAGTATCAAAGGTAAATCAATAGGCACAGAATGTGGATCAAAACATTATAAACTAGGGAGCTTAGAATCAATATTTTCATGAGGAGAGTCAACAACTGGGACTGCTGTGCTTAAGCTCATTGAATAAATATACTATTTTCAGAAGTCAGTTGTCACAAAATCAGAATCACTGTATCTAAGGCATTTGCCTTTTCTGCAGATGAGCTTCTCAAATATGTAACTAAACTTCTTTAACACAGAAAGTGGCAGTGAAGCCATGCATGGGAAAACAACTGATATTTGGAAATTGCTCTTGACACTTGAAATCCTTTAATCATCAAAGAGCAGCAACCCAGACGATCCCCACTGCCTCCCCTTCCTGTGTCCCTGCTCTAGAAGTCCTTGATTAATGAAAGACACCCACTTGCTGGTGTGGAGAAGAGCAGGGCCTGTAGTTAAGGTTGCTCAGTAGTTTGCTGATGGTGCTCTGGACCGTGGAGGTCTAAAGAATTGCAAGGGGAGGAGGAAGCTCTGAGTGGGCAGTGGAGCACACTGGCCTCTCTATACAAGTGGGATTTGCACCAGGCTCCTACAACCTCTTGCAGACATCCCTGACCTGGGTACATGGGGAAATGTTCTAGTTTAGAGATGGGGATGCAGCTCAGGGGTCAGGACCTGATTGTAGGGGAACTAGAGGCTTCCTTGCCAAAGCTTTTGGAGATTAAAGAGAAAGTATTATCAGTGCCAGTATCACTCATTTTCTTTAATTCTGCAGGTTTGCTCTACCCTGCTTTGGGATCTGGTGTCTTCCCTATGCAAACACCTTTAGGATATTGGGGAAGGGTGCCATATAGGGGGTGACTGTAGGAAAAGGTTTCTCTCTCAAACTTCACTAGTAATGTAGTATCTGCGAGTGTAGTCTTCTCTTTCTCTGAAGTGCCTTTCCTACCTGACTTCTGCCAGTAATATGGGTATAATTATACTGATACAAGGTGCAGCATATTGCTGTAGCTGTTTTGATAGGGAAAGGTAAGCAGACAATGCTGATAGGAGGCACTCCTGGACACTAATACCATGCTGACCCTGTGTGTGGCTCTGAAACTGATACAGCTGCCGTGGTGATAGGAAAAATCTTCACATAAACCAAACATAAATTTGCCAAAAAACACTTTTACACTTTGTTTTTAGAGTTAAATATAAGAAACAATATAACATGCGTAACAATTTTCTTTTGATTTTCCAAAGAATTTACTGCTTTCAAAAAATAGTTTTAACCTCTCTGACTCTTCAGTTTTTAAAAATCTTAGAGAAGAGATTGAGAGCACAAACAAGAGCTCACTAAATCCATAGGTGAACAGTGTCAGCTCTTGGCCTCTGTGCACAGAATAATTTCTGTTCCAGATTTTTTGCGGATGCAAACATGTTTAAATGACTACAGGTAAGGAATACATCTCAAAAAGCTCATTGAAACATAATCTGTGTCTTTCAGCCACTTTATAGTAGCATTCTAGCCTGTCTTTTAATTTTCTCTCACTAAAAAGGTTTCAGGGTTGCATTCCAAGATGAAATGCTCTACCCGTGTGTGTTTACAACATAGGTGAGCATACAAACTATTGTTATGGTGTTATTGTGATGTAGCATGCATATTCTTTTGAGACACTGAAGATTCAGATTGTTGCACTTCCTTATGGCTTCTTTTTTCCCCAGGATGACACAATCCTTAAAAGCCAGGATTTCAGGCTAGAGCTAGAAATAGGTGTCTGTGGGAGATTTTAGAAGTATCTAGGTGTTTATTCTTGGTAATTAGGTGTTCAGGTACTATTGGAAAAAAAGATGCCTAACTCTTTCACAAAGCACAAAGTATCAAAAACCTGCCTGCAGTTCCAAAATGAAAGATGGTAATTTTAGTGGCTTCTCACCTTCCATTTTAAATGTTAGCATTGAATTCTTTCTTAACAGGGCATGCATCAGAATTTTGCTGAGTCTATAGTGCTTTCACTATGGTTCTCTGACCCTTTTCATGTTTTTTTGAAGTTGTTTAGTATTTTACTAAATGCATGCTACTTGGAAACCTTCACTAAATCTTAAGCAGACATATTAATTGATAAGGGCCATGTATTTCTGAAAATAGGAAAGAATTTTGTATTTTGGAATTACAGTAGCTCGTTCAGCCCAGAGCCTGGTTTGTATTTTGAGTGCAGTACAGCTCCTGGTAGGGATACCTCTGTGCCACTTTAAGTGTTTCCATAGACCTAAATGAAGATTGATTGTTCTTACCTTGTATGAGGGCTTTCACTCTCAGGGCGTTCTGAGAGCAAAGGATCACTTTGATCCGGGGATATGCTGTAGCAACCATGGTAACATATCTCCCAAGGTATGATGCTTCTTGCTGTGAATTTTTTCCATCCTACTTAGGAACCTGGGTTGGTATGAAGTAACTCAAGCTTATGATTGGAATTTTTCAAACAAAAGGATGCTCAGGAATTAAATCTAGAAATTAGGTAGTACTTTTTCTTTTGGATTTGCCTTAAGTCCCAGAAACAAAATCATATGGTATCTGCTCGCCTTAAAACTGAAGTTGGAAGAAATAGACCAGAAGATGCATGAAGCATCACCTGGCAGTCTGTCTGAACTGTGAGGGGAAAAATGCGGATTTGGAGTTTTGAAAGAGAAAGTGGCTTAATCAGTTGGTACTGTAGTACACTGTGGCAACAATTCAAACAATAGCTCTAAATCTTCCCTAACTGAATGAAGAATCATGTAGAGATTGTTTCAAACTGCATACTTACTGGCTTTACAGCTATGGACTTTGTCATAAAAGTGCTTTGTTATAGAAGAACTGAAAAACAATAAAGCAAAATGGAATTAATTTGTAAATATACAAAGATCAACATCAACACCATCTGGTTATTGCCACAAGTTTCTTTTTAACAATTCTGTCTCTTGACAGGGTTGAGCTCCCCATTTTAGGAAGGATTCACTGCTTTGTTCTGATGTTTCATAATGGCATCTTTCCCATACACACATCTCAGCAGAATATGTGCTACACACCATGTGTGTCTGAGTCAGGATCCTGCTGCCTATATTGAGATTGATTGGGTTTCAAATTATTAAAATAATTCTATCAGGAGTTCAGCGAAGCCAGTAACAGCAACTTTTCACCTACTTGAATACTCCTTTGCTAATATTTCCCTATAAAGTAAGGTAAATCATTGCTATTGTGTGTAAACTTCTCGTTTGAAATGTAGTTAGACTGTGTCTTGAGAGACTGGTATTAACTGAAATCAAGGTGGACTTAAAAAACCATAAATGCTTCAATTTGGTGCTGGAGAAAAAAATCCACCCAGAGTTCTTGCTGCTTTCAGCACTGTTTGAAATTTTGGTAATAACTGAAACATTTCCTGCCCTTTTTTTCCCTCTTGCCCAGTAATGGTTTTTTTCAAGCTTAACTCAGGAAGATTCTTGAAAGTATCTCCTTGGAACATGTATTTAACAGGCAATAAAATGAAAGAAACTTACTATACGTTTTATGTTAATACATACACTTGCTAAAAAAAATAAATTGGCTTTCTAGAGTAGAGACAGTTAAGTATGATTTTACATGCCTTCTCTCTGACTTCAATGAGCTGTAGATCAGATCCAAATATATGCTTCCCTCTGAAACTTTGTAATTCCATTTAGCAGCTGCTTTCAAACACAATGGGAGGCTTTAAAAAATATCTTTGTCTGGGAGTGTTCATCTGTAGGCATAAAAGGAACCCTGATAACATTAGGGGGAAGATAACAATGTCTATCTCTGTAATGATATCACCTTATCTTTAATTAATGTAGAGTACTGTAAGATCTTTTCTGAGACACGAGCCTCTTATTTGGGTAATATTCTTCCTGAAACAAAGTGTTCAAGCCAGCATAGCTATTTTAAACAGATGTTTAATGCAACTTGTTCACTAGGCTCAGAGGCATCAGGATTAACTCTGGTTGTTTCCTTTGAGGCAGAAAAAATAAAAAGGTTCCTGACAGAAAGATGGAGCTATCTATTAGTAATACTGCAGTGGTTTGATTTAGAAACTGCCCTTATTCCATGGAATCATGTGACAGCCGCAAGTATTCTAACTAGAAATAAATCCAAAATAAATTCCCCTGGATACAAGCCCTGTGAGTAGTTTCATATTCCAAACAATGTCAGAATTCAGACAGCTCAGACACCTTTTGTATCTGTGGTTCACACCCACATCCATAATAATCATGTCACAAAAGCCTTAAGATCATGATCCTGTCCTCAAAATATAGAAATACCAGAAATGTACTTTCCTGTACAGTCTGAGTTTGAATGCCTCCTATATCCAAGCAATACAATCTGTAATTAAGTAATACTCCAGGCTTACTTCATCTGTTTCCACTGCTACTTCCAATCTTACTTTGTTTCCAGTTTTTGATTCCTGATCTGATCAGCAGCAAGGGTCTGTGGTATGTCCAACTTCTGCCCTTGTTCTTGTCCTCCTTGCTCCTTCTTATCTTCTTCCTGCTTCACACTTTGGGCACTGCAGCATTTTTCCTTCTCCTGGCTGCGTGTACATTGCTGAGGCTGAAAGGGCGGTGGGGGAGAAGCACCAGCAAACAGCTTGCTTGCGTTCAATGGTTTTGGGTGTGCAACAAGCACAACCTGAATCTCCATTTAAAGGAAGGTGCTGATCAGGTTGTGGTTGTACACTCAGGTCTGGTCCACTGTGCTCATGGAGCACAGAGTAATTGGGAAGTTGTGTCTATAAGCTGTGATGTACCCCACCCAGCAACTAAGCACCACGTAGCTCGCTCACTCCCCTGCCATGGAAGAATTGGAAGAAAAAGGTAAAACTCATGGGCTGAGGTAAGGACAGTTTGCTAGAACAGCAAAGGAAGAGGGAAGTAACAACAACAGTACTTAAAATATACAAAGTGGGTGATACACAATGCAATTTGTTCACCCCATGTCGCTGAGCTGCTGCTTCCTGCCCAGTGAGCCATCTGCTTTTTGCTGAGCAAAATTAATTCCATTGCAGTTGAAAACCAGGACACTATTACAATGTTTAAAGTGTACCATTTGTTGAGGGACTAGCTGACTAACTGATCAAGCATCACAGCTGATAGATATCTCTCACTTTTAAAAACATCACCCTTGGATAATTTTTTTAATGACCGATTCAGATCTTTGAGTGGGAAGTAACAGCCAGCCTGTCTGGTGGAAGGCATGGTTGGAAATGAGTGCCATTGTGCTGAGTCCTGAGGAGGGAAGATCTCAGAGCCAAAACTAGGCCATTCCTAAATATTTTATCTGATCAAGTAATCGACACTTTCAGGGCAGATTCTCTTGTATTCAGCAAGGCAGTCCTGGCTCCCGCTTCTGGACCTGTTCTGTTTTGTGCAACTGGTGCTGCTTCATAAAGGTTTCTAGACCTAATGAGCAGTGCTGCACACAGGCCTTCTTCTCTAGTTTCCCTTTGAGGGGAGGACCGCGTGTGTAGTCATTTTAAGCGTTTTCCTGAGTTGGGGAGGTAGATGATATAAAGTGTTTGGCATGTGTCCTCAGCCTACACTATACTGTGCTCAGTGTGATGTAAATACATAACAACTTTCTTCTACCTGAAATCATGTCTGCTATGTACAGCCATGTTGCCATGAAAGTAAGGGGGAAAAAATTACTTCTCTCTCTGGTTAAACAACAGATTTGTCTATGAGTTGCCAAAAATGTAAGCATCAAGATAGCTGAGTACACTTCTATGCATACAACTTTTGTACATATGTCTGATACGCTTCATTTTAGAAAGGCTGTAGTAGGTTGATGTCAAACCAGTCCATCTGTTCAGTGATTCAGTAATTTGAGAATAGCTAAACTTGTCACTCTGCTCCCCTTGCTGTAGTCCATTCAGACTATGAGACCAACTTAAAATTTTACTGGCATGTTTAAAGATATTGGCATGTGCCGCTTAGCTGTCTCTTCTGTGTTTGAGCAGTTATGTCTGTGGCAGCCTAGTGCCACACTGGATCTACCTGCCCAAAGAAGTGAGTTCCTATTTGCAGATGGGGTAGTTTACACAGCCCTTTGTACCTGCATGTCAAACTCACTCCTACACAGTTCAGCACAAACAGTTATTAAAGCAACTATTTACATTGCAGACTGAAAAATTGAAGTTATGAAAGCAACCTACAGTACACCCCCTTGAAAGTAAGTGAGGGAGAGGCATTTTATGTGAGTACTTTATAGTTCTGGAGAAAGTGCAGTGCTTTACAGATGAGTACAGTCTTGGGTCTTGTACAGAAGCAACATGGAGTTGCAATGTGATCATAATGGCAAGTTCAAATGAGTCATTTTGTTCCAGGAGATTAAGCTGCCAGGGAATTTAGTGTTATAGAGAGTATGGCTGGTGGGTCAGTGCATGGCATGGTTGTGTAAGTACTAAACAATACTGTAACATGCAGTGATACCCTGCTTTATGGGGGCTTCTTGTGTACTGTAAGTAAAAGAGAATTTCTGATTATTTGGCTACATTAAAGGTACTTGGGACTTCATTTCAAAAGTAAAAGGCTAGTTGAAAAATGCAGGCTGGAGTTTAATTCTGGCCTGGATTTTTCAGTGCTGCCTGCATGAAATTCTGCCTGCAATTTCAGGTTAACATGGACTTCTCTGCTCTCAACTGGTGCCTGGTGCTGGTCTGTACTACTGAGCTGCTGGTGCTTCCTACATGAGTGACCGCTTTACAATGAGTAGGATTTTTTGGGGGTAGCTGTAAAGAGTTCATACATAAGGCTTTGGGATAAGTGTAATATAGTGAAAATCTCAAGATGCAAATGTAAAATGATACCCAACTCTATGGAACAGTGCAATGCCGTGCAGAAGTTCCCCATGACCAAGGCAACTGGAAACAGTCATGCCTGTTAGCATGGTGCTCTGCCAGTTGAATTTATCCCCTGCTTTATCCTCTGCTTTTTAAAGGACCTGATGCAAAAAGGGGATTGAGATTTTCAATGGTTTATCCTTGCCCATATTTTTACCTCCATTGCATACATCTCCATTTCATGGAGAGCTTTAAATTCAGTTCTATGAAATGCAGAAAATACTATGGAGTGTGCAGCTGTCTCTAATGCTATCTGTGAAACAGAAGCTAGATTGAAGTGCACCAGCATGGTACAAGCTGTTTTAATGCTTAACAGTCAGAGACAGAAAGAGTCTCCTCCCTGAGGATCTTAGAATAAAAATAAAGAGGACAGAGCACAGGAGAGGAAGAAAAAGGAACAAAGAAGTGCCTGTCCAAAGACTTATCACAGGATAGTGCAAACTCATGAACAGACATGTGCTTCCTGATTTGGTCTCTGGTACCCAGGCCCGGATGTATCTTTTCTGTTCTAAAAATGGGCAGCTAGATATTGTTAAAAGGATAGATTCTTCTTCTGTGAAATCCTTTTGTGTATTTTGTCAGGACACTTTCTTTACTGGTTGGTGTGCGCACACACATGCACTCATATATATATATATATATATATATATATGGGGGGTGGGGAGAGAGAAGAGAGAGCAGAACATCCTGTGGGATTTCTTTCACCATCTGCTGAGTTCTGACTGCCATCTGTAAAGAAAAGCATTTATGTTGTTTAGCCTTTGTTCAAAATGTATTTTTTGTCACAGTGGCTTTTGGCATTATCATGCACGACTAGAAGAAATATTCAACAGTTTGGAGCAAGCAGTATAAAACACTGACAGCTCAGAATCCGAAACATCCAGTTTATACAGTAATTTGACAGAAGTTTTTGACATCATGCCTACTGTAATCGCCGCTTAGGAGTTCAGACATAACCTTTCAGGTTCACGGGATATTAGACAGCAGCTTGTCTGAAAAGTCAGAGGCTTATTTAGCAGAACATGGATAAGGTCTGGGTAACTAGCATCATAATTACCCAAGCAATTACTCTGCTCATGAGAAGTCCCCTTGGTTAGATGGCTTGCCCATGAGCAATGAGGAAATGTAGAGTATCTTACTTGCTGCAGTTCAGGCAAAACAGAAGATCTTTGTGCGGCTTCTGTAAGCCTTGTTGCACAACTAGTTACATACGCTGGTCTCATTGCTGACCTGATGAGGTTATAGGTTTGCTCAGCCTGTGGTGGTGTGATAGGAAGCAATAAACACAAGCAGCATGAAGGGGGGTCAGTGCCTGATTTAAAATTTTAGAAGTCAGAAACCTGACTTGCACTGTCTGACATGTATGTAACTTACCTGCAGTTTCTGACATCAGAAGTGTGATTATGAACACAAATGTGTATGCTGACTAGCCTGAGCTGTAGGTCTAAAATTCATATTTGTTTGTGGTCAAAAGTATTTGGCTTAGGTAAGCACGAAGGGACCTCTCTCTAATGGGCTGTCATGGTCTAAGAAGATAAGAGAAAGAAATGCTACGTTTAACCTAACATAGGATTAAGGTAGAGGTTTGTCATGGGTTGAGTGGCTTTTGTAGATTGAACTTTTGTGAGGATGCTCCTCCATCCACTGGAATACTAGCTGTTTTCACAGCTGTAATTTTAGGGGTAGTCCTATTATGTTCCCTAAATTAAAAGAAAAAATTATGTGAATTTGCAACTTTTCTTGCTGTCTCCAAACACAGTACATATATAAAGAAAAAATTTTGGTCTGGGTAGAATTCCAGAGATCTTTCTAACTCAGAGCTTTCATATATAGTTGTAAGCAGATTTTTTTTAAATTATTTGAATTATCTTGAAATGTATAGCTATTCTCACTGTAAGGGAGAACATAAAGCAGGTCTCTCCCTTGTTGTAAGGACCCAGAAGAATCCAGTAAAGAGTTTGGTTTATGTTACCTGTTTCTGAAGTAGTTTCAGGAGCCCTATTTATTGCTGGATCCTAAGGCTATCACAGGTAGATAGAGGATGAGTGTTCAAGAGGGCTGACTGGGTGTTACAATTAGTGTTTGTAAGAGTAAAAGCTTTACAAGCTCAATTTGTTGCTGTGTTCTGTAAGCCTGCAACATTAGCAATAGGGTCAGTATGGTATAATGCTTTGTTTGCTTCTTTAGTGTAGCAATTGGACCTGTATCTTTTATTGTACTTGGAGCGAGGTTGTAGTTGGGTTTGGGAATATAAACCGCTTGAACTAAATTCTCTGATAATTTCTGCTAAGTCTGCAGGCTGACAGGTGTTGACATGGTGCTGTTTATTATTTTTCTTCTGTTATGAGGAGATCAATTGTCTAAGTGTATCTGCCTCTGGCACTAGAGTTAAGTTTAAGGATTGGGAATCCTAAAGTTTACCTTGATTTGGTTGCTCACTATATTCTATGAGTGATTGTTTCCATGTTGTGAATAAGCTTCCTTTGGGAATAAATGAAAACTTCAAGATGAAACCCAGGATGAATCCACTTACCACAGCTTTTTTGATCCAGCGACTTAGTCCAGGCAGGTGGGCATTAGCTGAAAAAGCTTTGCTTCCTTCTGACCAAGGTAATTCATCATCAGGATTTCAGCAGTCCTTCATTCTTGGCACATGGTCTGACAACATGATAGGAAAGTAAAGCTCTTGGGAGCTTTAGCCCACCTGCTGCCTCTAGCTTGAGTACATTGATCTGAAAAAGCTAAAATAATAATAATTATAGTTGTTGTAATATAGTGAGAGAAAAGCGAGCTCAGTTCAGTATCTTGTGGATACTGAACTGAGCTCGTTGTCCTAGACTTGAAAGATACCTTAGTTGAGGAGCGTGCAAAATGGGCTTCATCAGACCACCTCAGAAGAGTGTGGACACAGGCCAGTTCCACATGGTTTGGCTGGAAGATCTGTGCTCTCCTCTGGGTTCAGTTCATAAGACAATAGAAACATAGCAGCTGAACTGTAGTTCTAATGCTAAAATAAATGGCTCTAACTCTATTGTTTTCTTGGCATGGATTACCCGAGGAAGTGTTGTATGACTTCCCTCAGCTGGAATTTATGGATGTTGAGAATCAGATCAGACATAGAAACATAATCTCATGTGGAGAGAAATTGGAGTGACTGAGACTTCTAACTGTACAAGGATGAAGAATAAGGGTAGTGAGAGAAAAGCCTACTAAATAGTTCAGGATTCAGGAAAATTATCACCTAATAAAAGAGCAATATGAAAAATCTTCATTGAATAAAGAGGCTATACCTTCAGACCATACTATCAAACTATGGATTCTATCATTGAGAAAAAACAAAAAAGGTTCAAAATATGGTTATTTCTATATGAATAACAAGAATTTTCACGATGTGATAGTAATAAAAGTACACTGTAGAAAAAAGAAAGCCTCCATATCCCAGTAGCTAAGCAGAGTGACCTTTTGTAGGCCAAATTGCATGTATTATGTATTTATATATTTATTTTCATGAGAACATCTGGTGCTGGCTCATCCTGGAGACAGGTTTCTGGACTGGGCTGACTGCGTGTCCAATCCAGTCAGGCAGTTCCTCTGTAGCAATTTCTCCTTTGATGCAGATTTTCTCCAAAATTACTGTTAACAGATTAACTAGAAATCTTGTGTTCTGAGAAACTGCATTTGCTGCAGGAACAGCTGTGAAATTTGATAAAATCACCGTGGTCTGTTTAAATGGTTTTATAGCAGTAGCCCTTCGGTTAACCCTGGATCATTTAACAGCTGGATAAGTCTTTCAAGAGTAATTAAAATGATGTTTTCAGAGAATTTAATATTTTATACATGATTTTTTTCAAACAGGAGCACTGAAGACATAGATGCCAAAAGTGAAAGCCTGGCAGTGGACACACAATTTTGCTCCCTGGTGCATAAATTTGCATACATATTTGGAAAGGAACAATGTCTGACTTAAGCAGTTTCCTTATAACCCCCCTCTCCTTGATGATGAACCTAGGAAATAATAAAATGAACAGACTATTAAAGCTACTGACTAGTTTTAATAGTCAATTAAAAAGTCACCAGTTACTATGCTACAAATGGACTATGTAAACTAGCAGAAAAATATGTGACTTTAATGTATTCCCATCCAACTCTGAAGTAATTTGCTTCTCAGAAGTCTCTTCCCTTAATTAGGTTAAGAGTTTGCCTATTTACCTTTTTTTACTGTTAGAATCCATTGTTATTATAATTCACTAAGTCTATTTATATGATTACCAATACTTTAAAGTATGGATAATTGTGAGTGTTTGAGAGTAGTAAAGCATAACTGACATTATGTATATCAGCCATATAATTAATTACCATTACCTGATGTATTATACATCCCATTTATTTCAACAATTAACATGCTATTTTGTCATTTTATTATTATCACATCTCTCCTTTTGACAAGTTAATAATAAAAAGGCAAAACAAAACATTATCTGCTGTTGAAGTAAATGTATCTTCATTATACAACAAATAAATTCTTCAACAAAGGCTGCCAGGTACCAGTGTAGCAAAAGGTTGGAATAGGAGTGAAAACATAAGTCACACTAATGTAGCTGATTGTCAGGGGTGACAGATGTCCAACTCTGCTTCTCTCTGTCTCTTAAAGGAATGAATGTCTTCTAATTCAGTTCATAGTTAATCTCAGGACACCTCATTATTAGTTGGATGATCTCCATCTTCAACAACTGTACCTAGCAGAGCTGAGGGTTTAGATTGCACCCTGAGATGCATTTAGATGCCAGACTGCCATTTGCACTTCGTGGGAGGTGGTTTGCTTACCCATCCTTTTTAATGTATTATAATACATTAGCAACTGTAGTCTTCTCCATGCCTCCAACTGGTCCTATAACTTCATCTTCACCCTTTTAAACAGCCGTCTTTCTTTCTGTACTCCACCACTTGGTCTGATAGAGGATTTCGTACCCAGCACTGTGTGCTGCCGTCTATATTGATCATTTAAGATACAAGCAAGAGCCATTAAAATGTAATTGGTATAATTTTGTAAAATATAGTCAGGTAAAAACAATATTTGTTGCAGAGTTTTAAGCCAGATACATTTTTTTTTCTGCCCTAAAGCATCAGGCCAGAAGAGTTCTTTAAGTAAAAAGCTGTAAACATTACGTTCAATGGCAAAAGCTGATTGTTTGCATTCACTATATACTTTAAAAAATAAAAAAGTGCAATTTTACGAAAACTTTTCATGAGGTTAACAACTTACTCTCTCTTGCTCTGGCAATATACCATATATATTATCTCCCAATGGCCAAGTGTGTATCAGCATGTCTCATAGTGTAATATCTAATCATAAAATTTAGTATTGAGAGAAGACATAAAACCACCATCTTATTTTCCTATCTGCTATTTTGATTTGATAAAGACTAATAAAAGAGAATGTAATAAAAATGTCCAGGTAAATGCCTGGTTTGTGATCCTCATAGTCCCTCTGGAAATCACAATTCTCTTGTTTCCACAGCATAAGTAATATATAGTAAACAGAATTATGGTTTCATTAACTGGTGCCGGTGCCACATAACGCTGTACTTTACAACAAGTGCAATTCTATTTCTTTCAGAAAAGGTTAAGAGCAGTGTGGAAGGTGCATTCCCCGAGGGCACTAGAGTCTAGGATAATAAACTCTTTGTCCATTATATGCCAATGAGACTACAAAAATAAATTCCTTGCATTCAGAAGAACGGAAAATTTATTTCAGAAGTGTTATGTTAAGAGGGTTGGTATGGGATACGATTAAGAAAGACGTTTTATGCACTGCATAAACATAAGTATGCAATGACTTGACTATATCTTTTGAGCATGCATTGTAAACTGTAAGCAAAGGTCCCTCAGGTTTTGAATAGTACAGTAGATGAAAAGGAATCATTATAACCTTTCAAATTTCATCATTTGTACTTGAAAATAAGGGCTTTGCCGCTTTTGTGTTTTTTTAGTGTTTTTTTGGGCATTTTTTTTTTTTTTTTTTTCCTCCCTGTTTTCTCCTCCTGTTCTCAAAAATTGGAACTGCTTTTCTAGGGTTCTGTGATCATTACAACTGGCCAAAGGCCAGAAGGTAATTTTTTTCAAACTGCAACAATATGTTCTGGTAGATAAATAAGGTGTATCACACATGTAATTTCTTGTCAAAAGTTTGCAGTGAAATAGTATTATAATTTTTATGCAACAACTAAAAATCCACAGACCACACCTTTGATGTTATTGGTCTCTTACCTAATGCTTCTCAAACCTGTCTTCTACCTTTCATAAATACAGTAGTCCCTTTGCAGTATCTGCTCAGGAACTGAGCCTTAAACAGATTTTATTACGTTTCTTTTCCTGAGGTGCTCTTTTTACTGCTTATCTCATTTTTCTTCTCCAGATAGCTTTTGTAGACATGACTGATGGTCCTGGGATTTACAAATGAGCAAGGGGAAGGGTCTCTGCCAACTTCTGAAAAATCTGGGTGTGTAAATTCATTTGACTCCATTTCAAAATCCAACCTAGTTGGTTTTTTTTCTTTTTTTGTGTGTGTTTTTTTAATTTTTTTATTTTCCTTCAAGTAAAACATTGAAGGGGAAAGGATTGCTTTTCTAAATAAATGTAGTTATGACCTTGAAGGAATGATCAGCTTACCTTTGTTGTAATGATCACTGCAGTGGTGCTGATTTCATGTTGTACAGCAGCAAAAAAAAAAAAATCATCCTCTGTAGGCTTTTGACTTGAGAAACTAAAGTTTTTGTCCATTAAGTGGAAAGAACCTAAAAAAGAAAGGTGTGTATTTACCAATGGGTAGCACTTTGATGTTTTTCATGATTACAGGGCACCTGTACAAGGCAAACTGTAACATTAAGGGAAGCACGTGACTCACTTAGACTCCACTTCTAAAAAGCAAAGTGTCAGAAAATTTACAAATTGAGTTTGTGCAAAATGGCATTACGATCTCTGTTGTTGATTGCAGTTGGGAAAATTATATTGCCAGGTAGAATGTGAACTTCAGTGGGTTAGTACTGGGACACACAAAATGGCAGTAGATTACATCTTGAAAGTTTTTTCAAATGCAACCATGGTAGATTTCTTAGCTGTGAGCTCTGAAGGTGGTGTTCTTTATCCACTCTCTGTCTTTGAAGATATCTGTCAGGTAGCCTTGGTGATCACCATTTTGCAGGGTCCTAACTCAAATACAGAGATGATACATGATGATGGGGCTTTTTTACTGTAATGTGTTTTGCTGTTGTTATTGACATCTCATGCAGAGGAAAGGATCTTTTAGCTAATCTAATGATGTGTAGAGAAACCACCTTGTATAAAACAGAAGCACATCAACAGAATACAGCCTTGGTTGCTGATGGTCTTTGCAATTTGTTCATCCTGTATTTTCACTTGTCGGGAAATATAGTAAGCTCAGTGCATCAAAGCATTTTCATTTTCTTTTTAGTTGGCCACACTTGGAAGATTGGTATATATGAGTCTGATAAAGCCAAAAGATCCTGTGAATCAGTAAGAGTATAAACAACACCAGACTTTACTTGGCTATAGATGTCAAGCCTTATGTTGCCTTTTCAGTACTGCCTATCGTGACGTCCCCTTCGTACAGTGTAGGGTCACTTGAAAAATCCTGCTAGCAGTTTCCAGTCTGTCTGGAGCTGTAGATGCTTGCTGATACTACAACAGTTCAGTGGTTTTTTGAGTAACTCTCCCCAAGGTTGTTCTTAAGCAGTTAGGACTTTTGGAATGGAGCACATGCCAGTATATACATGTTTTCTAGTTTTAAGCAGTCTAAGACAAAACTATGTAATGATTTTCCTATGATGTGCAGTGTCTGAAACCTGTACAGCAGAAGAATGAGCTACTGTGGAATTAGTGGGATGCACTTAAATGAACTAGGTATAATGGACATTGCTCATTGCTCTCCTTTAGAGTATATATTGCAAAAAACCAGCTGTCTGATAATAATAGCATAGTCCTTGTAGATTGCTTATAGACTGTGACTGTTGAGCATTCTTTGGGTGACAAGTGATTATAGCTAATTTAATTCAGCATTATGAGTAATAAAATACTTCTTTTAAGAGTGTGATCTGACTTCAAGAGCTTTTTGTTCCCTTACGTGTTAATATTATGTATGGGAGACCATAAACATCATGAAAGTAATTTTCTAGAATTTTGATTTTGCAATATTTAAAAAAAAACAACCAGCAAATACTGTTTCTTATCTTAGGAAGTGTGTCGAAAAACACAAATAAGAGCCATACTTTTTCAGAAAAAGAAACTTGTTCCTTCAAAAGTATAAGTTCTTTCTGTATTGGGCAGTGCAGAGATCGTCAGTTTTGTATCACATAAAATCTAACCTAGGATGTTTTACATACTGAGAAAATTCAGAAAACAATGAAGTTATATGTTATATTATAGTAATATATTCTTGAAAATTATTTTATGGCTCAGATTCTTAACCATTTGTCTCTAAATAGCACTGCTGTTGATGCAGAAGAATCCGTTTGTAAAGTTGAGTTTCAGGAGATTGAATTTATTTAAAAAATTCAAGCTCATTAGAAAGCTAGACATGTCACTTCAGTAATGCAATAAACAACAGGCATTCTTAGCAACTAATTATAAGTTTAAATTTATTTATATAAGGTAATTGTTAAAGGATCACAAATAATGAACAAATTAATGAAATTTATAGCCTGTTTGCAAATAACTTGTTGACAGAAAGCGCTACACTTGTCAGTTGAAATTAGGCAACACCGATTCTTTCAGTGCCTGAATTCCAAGTTACAGATTCCTCAGAGGTTTTTTGGATGAACTCTCCTACTCCAGCTGGTTTGCATACACTCCTACTTTTAATTTAAGTAATTGATATAATCAATTATTCAGTTACTTGCTAGCATTGGTCTTTGCACCTTTTGCTACATGCATTCAACCCATACAATGCAAACAGTTGCTTCTGACCCATGCAAGAGAACAACTCCCTCTACCTTTCCCCACAGTCTTGGTACAGTCTAGCTGCAGTGGATAACAGAAGTGAAAGCTGGAGATAAAGGCCAGCCCATCAAGAAACCCTTCTCCCTCTGGCAGGAGTGAATGCCAGATACTTTCATAGATGTGTGCACTCTTGTGAAATATGAAGAATCATGCACGTGGACTCTGACCTCATGGAGTCGTAGGTTAGAGATGATGATTATACATCTCTTTCATTAGGTTTTAGGCCAAGATTGTAAAATGTAGCATCCCCTTAAAGCTTTTCTTTTATTATCCTTGGTAAGAGTTGTGACTTTCAGCCGGGAGCATGGAGGTGATGTCAAGCTGTCAACATGTCAATAGGTATTTATTACTTCTGAAAATCAGGGCATTTTCAAGGCATGTGCTCAGCTCTAGCACTTTAGCTTTACATTGTCTTTTGGTGCCTTTGAAATGTAACGTGTCTTTTTCTGATCATCTTCTGTTATCTCTTCTTTGACTAATATTCTCTATTTTAAAGCATCATCCTCAACTCTTTTCTGCTATTTTATTTTTCCCATGCTTCCCACAGATTATTACAGATTGATGAACTCTATTTGGTTATGTAATCTGGTGAATATGGAGAGAAACTCTTGTACAATTCTTCTCCAAAACATTTAATAAGTTTTAATAATTTCCTAACTCTAAGTCATTGCAACCAGCAAATAAGTGCAATGTTGAACTCTGGGAAACAGCAGTGCAAGCAGAATGCTATTTACATAATTATTTTTTCCATGTACTAAGGTGACTTACTTCAAATCTTTCCTTTTTCTATATACTTTTCTTGCACCTTTTTGCACTGATATGGTTTTACTTTGTAATTTTGTGAAATTCCTGTTGTGTTTGCAGAGGTGTTGGTACAGAAATGTAAAGGAGAAAGGTGGGATTCAGTTGCATAAAAGTATTGAATAGTTTTCAGGGAGCATAAAACTTTTCAAGACCTCCTGAAGTGGAGAAATTAAAACAGATGAGAATAGGGAATAATTGGCTGCATCATAATTTCATGGTAAATTTTGAAACTGCCTAATTTATTTCTCAAAAGATATAAAATCTGCTAAATATTTTTTTCCCATCAGAGGAGCTTTCAGATATGTTTTTCTTCTTTTGATGGGGTAGAGGGGACTGCTGATAGATTTCCTCCAACACAGTCCCTGTTTTGCCAGCTGCCTGAGTAGGCTCTCAAAGAAAGTCTGCATCATACTATATAGTAACTGGAAGTACTTTGCTGATTCTTATCTATCTAAAAAACAATGCCCAAGCTCTACACTTGCTGAAATTAAGTAACAAAGAATATGCTGTGAACTGTTTATACCAAGCAAACCAGAATGAAATACGGTATTTGTGTACTGTATAATAAGAATCCACATGTGACTATTGGATGCTGGCTAACAATTTAACAATGCTTGAGAAAGAAGATTAACTATATTATGTGCCTCTCTTGACTGTACCTGATAACTCATTACATAGCAAAATAGGTGCCATCTCAGCCAGGCTGAGACCTTTAAAAATCAATATAACTCTGTAAATGCAACTTAGAAACTTCTAGACAGCAAACTCAAACAGCATCACTGGTGCATGCTATTTAAGAGATAATATAAAAGAAGTCCTATCTGCAAAAGTAAAAGACATGGTATAGGTCTCATTATTGGAAAGCAAAGGTCTTTCCTTTCTCATCAAACTCAGATGGATAAAAATCAATCTTCAGTAGTACTGGCACTGAGGGACAGCTGGGAGGATCTAATATAGCCTCTGAACTGAGCTAAGGAAAGATGTACTCTTCCATCAAAAGGTAGATAAAATCTTTTCAGCTGCTTATATCAATCTACCATTATTACAATCTCGTTGTCCGTGCTCAGTCTAAGACAACCAGCAGCAATCTAGGTACTGTCTTGATCTGATGCTTCATTGTACACACGGTTTCATGAATTGGGTCAGAGAGGATAAAAATGTTACAATTAGATTTCATCAGCCAAAGATGTGAGTTTTTTCAGAATTTGATTCTTTTGATGAAATAATACTTTGAACAAGAGTAATGGAATTTATGAATATACAAGTGGCTAACTTCAACTAATTCTTCACAGGGCAAGTAATAGATACAACAGTAACATTTCATAGTTTCTTACAAGTAGTGGCATATTTCCTTCTGTCACTTTTAGATATCCTTGACTCACCTTGGCTTTTCTGACTTCTGACCTTATAATTTTATGTCAAATGTAAATATGTGGGAGACATTGCAGTACTGGTCCAAGTAATGCTTTTCATTCAGCAGTGGATAAAGATAGGGGCACACACTGCTTCATCTTTATCTGGATTTTCACACTGCTTCTAAGTGAAATTGTAGTTTATTTTGGGATTTTTAGCATGCTAATAGCATAATTCTAAAGGAAGCACTAGTTTAAAGCCCCTAATAAGGGGCTGAAAATCACGAAAGAATTTTGATTTCAACATATTAATTGAAAATCTGCAAACCATGTATTTCACTCCATCTTTGCTCTTTTTTTTTATTAGTGTCATAACTCCCACATATCTTTCTGAATGCTCTTAGATGACCTGCAGCTTCTGCTAATTCAGCAAGAAGTCGCTTCTGCATCTCATGACCATCACAGATTTTCAGTCTGTGTGTTTATCGATGGGGGGAGGGCGGTTCAGTATCTTTTGATCAATGTTTATTTGGAGTTATTCTTAATATTAAGAAGTCAATCTGCTGTATTCCATTTCTAAAATTGCTCTGGTCAAAAACATTTGAAGACTGGGAGCTGCATTCACAGGATCACAGAATGTCAGTTGTTGGAAGGGACCTTGAAAGATCATCTAGTCCAACCCCCGTGCCCAAGCAGGATCATCTAGATTAGATCACACAGGAACGTGTCCAGATTGGTCTTGAATGTCTCCAGAGAAGGAGATTCCACAACCTCTCTGGGCAGCCTATTCCAATGATCTGTCACCCTCACAGTGAAAAAGTTCTTCCTTATATTCAGATGGAACTTTCTATGTTCCAACTTGGACCCATTGCCCCTTGTTCTATCACTGGCCATCACCGAGAAGAGCCTGGCTCCATCCTCCTGACACTCCCCCTTAACATATTTATAGACATTAATGAGATCACCCCTCAGTCTCCTCTTCTCCAAGCTGAAGAGCCCCAGCTGCCTCAGCCTGTCCTCATAAGGAAGATGTTCCACTCCCTTAATCATCTTGGTGGCCCTGCGCTGGGCTCTTTCAAGGAGTTCTATGTCCTTCTGGAACTGAGGGGCCCAGAACTGGACACAATATTCCAGGTGGGGTCTCCCCAGGGCAGAGTAGAGGGGGAGGAGGAACTCTCTTGATCTACTAGCCACCCGCCTTGTAATACACCCCAGGATGCTGTTGTCCTTGGCCATGAGGGCACATTGCTGACCAGGACCCCCAGGTCCCTCTCACCTGCACTGCTCAGACAGTGATGTCACCAAAGCGTAGTGATGGGCTGAAGCTTCCCTTAGTTTTACAGTTTAGAGCAATAGTTAAATAGGAATGAGAATTTTCATTGAATAAAAGATGCTATCAGTGATGAAATCCAGAAGGGTTTTTTCAGTGCAGCTCAGCAAGCTGATAATTCAAGCTTCTAATTGTTAGCAAAACAATAGGAAGACTATAAGCTGGATATTTGCCAGCAGGAGCCACTTCTGCAGATTCTGCTTTTCTCTCTTCATCTTCTGCATTTGCATGAGTGAGAGAGTTATGTCAACAGTTAAAGATAATCTTATTATGTGGGTTTACATAAGAGAGTAAGGAGAAGACTAAGAAAATTGTTCGCTTTCATTGATGACCTACTGAGGAAAAGCAAAGGTACGGAAAGCTAACATCTGAGAATAATAAAACAAGTAAAGAAAATAGACCTAGAAAGAATTGCATAGAATCTAAAAAGGCATTACATAAAGACTCGGGCATAGGGGTAGTTTACTTTATGCAACTCTTGTGTTAAATATGTACATTTGCAGAGCATTCCTCTTCAGGCATCTGTGGGAGAAACGTCACCAGCTAATCTCTACAGGAACAGACATAGTGACGATTATTGGACTTGAATTCCAAAAAGCACCAGGGCAGAGTTTAATCGCTCCTGTACTTCTGAAAAACAGGAGAGCACTTAATTGCTTTGGAGCTAGATCTGAATTAATTAATTAATATCCCTTCAGTTACAGTAGAAACTGCCCCCGTGTCCATGGGGTTGTGCCTGTGTGTGACAGGATCAGGGGAAGGTTAATAGAGTGGGGTAGCAAACAAAGTTTGCTGCTGCTGCTGAACATGGTGCTCCTCACCTGCTCAGTTCACTAAACCACGAAGAAATGGATCCGGTAGAAGTAGTTGTGTGTTGATTTAGTGAGCTACTTATGGGAGTTGGGCTAGAACAGGGGAAGGGATGGAGTGCTGGGAGAGTGAAATAGCATGTTTTGGGGCTGTCAGGCTGTTAAACCAACTCATCTGCCTGAGGAACCAGAGCAGAACATCTGCCCCAGACAGTTAATTGCCAAACTGTGTTCTTAGATTGCTCTGTAATTATCTGTGAAGCCATTCTTTCCTGATTTCATAGTGAGATATTTTAAGTCACTTTTTCCCCAGTTATGTGGAATTGTTGTTCTCTTATGGTTTTCCCTTTTTGGACTGTACAGTTTTTACTCGATTACAATTTAAAATCTTGAAGAGCTGCTTTAATTGGTTTCTGTTTTACTCAGGTTTTGGTTTTTCAGAGTACTGCACACACTCAGATGTTCTCTGCAGACTTTAATAAATGTCTTGTGTGGTTTTCTTTGCCTAAAAACTAGAAACTCTTGCAGATGATAGTAAAATTATTACAAACCTTTCAGCGTGGTAGCCCTAGGCCAAGGACAGAAAATGAAAAGGCCCAGAAAGTATCTGTGAACTGATTATCTTGTTTAAATTTTCAACTAAGGGCTGTAGTGAATTTTTCAAGCTATATTTAATATTGTTGATTTTTTGTCTTATTTTTGCCATCCTGATATTACAAGTTGATGTATTTTATTGGCCTGAGACAACAATAAATAATACAATTAACTTTTATTTAATTATTTCTGGTTTCAGTGGTAGGGAAGCTTTGCCAATTTTAAATTAGGTCTTGGAGTAAATTTAAAATTAATGAAATTTAAAGCTGTGATTTGTTTAAGGATCCAGAACATTCACTCTTTCATCTATTCATCAAGCTCTTTAATTACCTAGTATGCATGAAACCTGTATTATGTCTTATTATTGAGAGATTAATTTTATGAAAACCTCTGAGTGATACATCATTAGAGTGACTCTTGGATAATGTATAGTCTAACCTTTTCTACTAATCCCACCATAGAGGAAGAGAGGGAAGTTGACAACTCTTCTGCCCTCTTTTATTCCTACTGTTCCCCTGTAGTATTATCAAGTGCTAGCAGATAGTTTGTCTCTCCTACTCTTTTAATTTCTAATTTTCACTTGTGTATAGCTGTTTATCATGTTCACCCTGAGCTAGAGGTACATGTGAGTGCCATTTGAAAAGGATCCTTATTGTTACTCTGTTACAGCAGTGTGCTGAGGCCCTGCAGTGAGAGACATTACAAACAGGGAGTACAGGAACATGCCTGCCTCTGACGTTGGAACACTGAAATGGCATGAGTCCCCTCTCCCACGGGGACACCAGAGATGGAGATACCACTTGGCAGACCTGAGGTGGACCAGCAAGTCTATGGCAGGCAAGAGACTTCCATTTAGATGTCCTGAGTCTCAGCCACAGTAGTATCTTTCTCCTTTGTCCAGTTTGGAGTGTGTGCTTTGTCCACACTTTTCTGAAAATCCAAACAGCTGTTTGGGACAGCAGTCAGAGCAATGTACAGAGCTGGGCAGGGGATTTACACTTGTGCTGGTCCATGGCTTGGTGGTAGGTGCACCACTGTGTGTGCCCAAGGCAGGAGCCTGTTTGTGCTCGTCCTCCAGTCCCTCAGCCCAGTGCTGCTGCCCCCCTGTGTTAGCGAGCAATGGCAAGGACCAGATCCGGGACTGCAGTAGATTTCATTCTACCTGACCTGGAAAGTGCAGGCAGAGCTTTAACCTTGCTTAGTCCCCCTCTCCAGTCTGGCTGGACACAGGCAGCTCAAGGGATGCAGTGGTGTAAACAGAGAGGAAAAGAAAGATGGACTGCTATTGAAAGAAATTATCAACAAATTATCAAACAATTTGTATTCCTCAGGTATTTTTTACCTTCTCATACTGTGACCTCTCTTCTTTTCTGCCAAAATTGAATAATTTTTCCAGCTTTTCTCACAGTGCTTCCATGCCAGGCTAAATCTCTATTCATTTGAAAGCTAATATGTCGACTTACCATATTAATATTTTTGAGAGCAATATTAGAAATGTTTTATTTCATTATCTCACAGCTGAGGACTATAGTCACACTGTGTTATAAAGCAGCTAATTACAGTGTTAGTGACTTACAGTGTGCCATGCCTGCAGTGCAGTTTGTCAGAGTTTCTGAGAACTTCTATCAAGAAACCATTTAGAGACTGCTTCGTCAAAACTAGTTAGAGAAATGTTGCATAGCCAGCATCTTCACAATGCTGTACGTCTCCTAATCAAAACTTTTTTCACTTCTGAGGGTATTTGCATTTAATGGGAAACTCGATATATTCAGATTATTAGACATATGTGCTTTTCCTCTGTCCTTGATCGCTAAATCACAAATATTTAGGATACTGCAGGGTGACAGAATATTTGCATGCAGTGATCCCTCCTACTGTTCCTCTTCTGGGTTTGCAATTATCAATACCTCATAGTAATCAGTTATAGAGTTGTGAAGTTGTAATTGAAACTTCAGATGAGCCACAATGAGTAAAAGGGATACCTCTTTCCCTTTCTCAGCCTTCATTAATGTTAGTGTCATTAATGATAAAGAATAAAGGGGATAATACCAAATCAATAAGTGTACATGCAACCTTTTAACTGTAATGTTTTCCAAAACTTTGTCTCGTAGGAGAAACTTGTAAAAGTAGGTTTTTTGGGTTTTATAGAAAGCTCTTTGTGGTCTGTATGACATTGCATTGAGCATGCTTTCCATTTCAGACAAAAATCTATACCTTTAGAAAGAAGAAAGCACAGGTGGCAATGAATTCACTTACAGTGCCTGGACTAGCAAACACTGCAGATGTCTGGAGTCTGCTTACATGGAAGAACTTAGAGTGTTTTAGCATTTTGATAAAAATCTATCTGGCCACTTTAACAGGATACATGTTAAAAGCAGCTCAGAGGTATTTAACTGCCATTCAGAAAGTCCTGCTGGTAGCTTCATGAGTCCAATAGATAACTCTCTAATGCATTAGGTCAGAAATGTGTCTTTTGGAGTTTAGAAACTCAACTCTGTGTCCTTCCTCCGATGCAAGAAATTACCGATCCCATTGTTGCTTTGATGCCTGGCGATTATGGATTGAGTCAGTTGTTCCAAAGCACACCATGTATTGCACCATCTATTGACACACCAACTCCATCTCTGGTTATCACAGAAATTCTTATATTAAAGTGCATTGCTTCACTGTGCTTTCCTGACAGCAGTATATTTTATTGGTGGAAATGGACTTACATTCCCTGTATTTCCCAACTGCTCACTGTCACTATAGTTCTGTAATCTGGAGCATCCAACAGATGGTGAGAGGCTTCTGTGTCAAATTCAGCAGTCTTTACCCTCCTGCAGTTTGCTGTCCTAATGGACTGGGCAAGTGCAGGGTGCAGAAGAGGGAAGGGGTTGCCATTCAGTCATGCAGCAGGTTTGTACTACAAGTTTGAATTAAATCCATGTGTTTCAAGTTTCCATCTATTACCTTGCTCATATGATACCATTGTATTCACTGGTGTTTATAAATTGAGTTTCTGTGTCAGAATTGTCACTTCTTTACCATTAATAGATAAGATATCAGAAAAAAAATACTTCTAATAAATTGTTAATGAATATCAATATGTTTCCTGTACACACAAACGTATATATATAAAATATATATATATATATTTTTATCATCTCTTTTAAAATATATGTTTATCATGGCTTTTAAAATAACATATACTTTAGTTTCAACTCAAAAAGATCTTTTTTAGCAGTAATAGGAAAAGCACATTTTTTTTTCTCCCCAGTGATTGCAAATGATGGGTGAGCCTGGAGTTATTCTATTTTATTGAATCTTCTCAGTGTCTGTCAGCATTGGATTTAATCATTCAGAACTAACTCCTGCAGAAAATGTTTGCATTGTGCATGTTTGAAAAATACCAGAGCCAGAATTAACTTTAATAAAGCTATATCACCCACTAGCATGTGAGTTTAGAAAATGTGTCTGACCACCTAGACATCATGGGAAGGGGCAGGGTTAATCAAGACAGGGTTCTATATTCTAGTACATTCCTTTTTATTAAAGGAAACTCTACTTTCAGTGTACCCAGAAATGCCTCCCAGGAGATACTCTAGAGCAAATCTGTAAATCAAAGTGACTGTTTTATGTTATTGTCTTTCAGCACTTTTTCTCCTTATAAATTGTCAGCAACAAATACATACTTTTTATTTTTCTTTGAATCATGTCAGCTGACAAATCTTAATCTGTACCTGCAAATTAAAGGCAGAAGAAATCAATTTCAAGTGCTTGATTTACCTAAATTGAATTGCACTTGATATTTTTGATTGAACTTAAAAGTCACATGGTTGGTGTTCTGTATCTTGGTGACCATAAAACTTCTAATTTTATTTCTGTCATTAATATCTGGTCTTTCTGAATTATGAGCTAATTTTTTTGCAAGTGCTCATGTATCTACTCAAAATTTGCAGTTTCTGCAGACATTTAGTTGGCAGATTCATTTCTTAGGGCATTCATGAGATGTAAATGCAAAAGAGGTGAGCAGAGACTACCTAAATGTAATTGTAGCTTCAAAGAAATATTACCTGACACCCTTCCCCCTCTAGTTTCCATAATTTGTTGGTTTGGGCTAAGAGCACTGGAAGGCAGGAACCTGAAATAAAGTGTATTGCTGTCTTTTTCTTACATATTACATACCTGAAGTCATCATCTCTTGTGTTACTGTCCTGAGTAGAGATAATTGACTGATATTACAATATATTGGCTCAGCTGTGTCTCTACTTGCTTGCAGTGTTTTTGTAGTTCACAGGTTACAAAACTCAAACTCTGTTTGTTGACTTACTTGCAGAGAACCATTCCTGTGTTTGGTTTCCTTGATGAACTGAGGATTCATGTCACGTGCTGTACACCAGCAGAAAGGGCTTTTTTGAAAAGTCACATCTTCCTGCAGACAGACTGCTCTGCTGCCATGCATGTGTTTCTCCATGCTGGGGGGGTGCAGCTCTATTTTAGGTTCAAATTCACTCTGGTGTGTAGAAATTGAGACAGATGTAGGAGTTAACTTTATGTGGTTAACTTTATGTAGAAGTGAACTTTATGGGAGACAAAGGGAGATGGCCAACCTCTTCTCAGTGTCCTCTGGAGACAGGACAAGGGGCAATGGCCACAAGTGGGACCACAGGAGGTTCTGCACTGATGTGAGAAAGAACTAAGTGATGGAGCACTGGAACAGGCTGCCCAGGGGGTTGTGGAGTCTCCTTCTCTGCAGATATTCCAGACCTGTCTGGACACTGACCTGTGTGACCTGCTCTAGGGAACCCGCTTTGGCAGGGGGTTTGGACTCGATGTTCTCTTGAGGTCCCTTCCAACACCCACAATTCTGTGAAAAATGAACATTAGAAGGGAAAGACCTGAATTACAGGGAAGAGTTTGCTGAATTATATAAGGCTTTTTTTCTTAGTGCCTGAAATGCATTTAAGACTGAAGGAAGATGATATAATACAATTTATCATTAAAGGATTTGCAATGAGAGTTCAGCAATGATACTATAAGGGTACAGTTGTAAAGATGGATGGTATAGTGCTAAATATCCAAAATGCATTGTTATATTTTTATTAAAATAAACTGATTTTTAACCAGTTCTTATTTAATTCAACCTGTCAGTCATAATCACTTTGTGTTTTGAATGTCTTGCTCAATGCTATAGAACAGAGACAATCATGATATTTTAATATCAATAAAAGTTGGATAGGAAAATAGATCACCCCCATACACAGTAGTAATCTCTTTAACCTAGGAATGTTCTCTGTTTCAAATGGGTGTATCATACCATCTGGGGTATATTATAGTTTGGCCTAGTCCTGGCAGAGCAGAGCTCTGAAGCTCAGCTTTCTCTGGACACATCTGTGATGTTTCTTTTGTGCCTGCAGTTGTTCCCCTGCAGAAGGGCGCTGGACCACCTTCCTGTGGAGTATGCAGAGCACTTGGACTTGAAACTTTTATGCACTGTGGGTAGAAATGTACATGGGCTTTTTTGTTACCTTGCTTTGTAATCCTTACTGGGTACATTTGTTATTTTAGTGGCAAAGTATCTAATTAACTCTTATCTCTATACCTAGGACTGTAATATTTGTAGAAGATTCAGTGGATATTGCAGATTTCTTTTATTGCTACTGCAGGAAGTAAGGTTGACGATGAGCTGTATTATGTATTGCTTACAACACAGTAGTAACTTTCTTCATTGCTGTGCTTTGGGATTATTAACGAATGTTGTGTTGTTAGAATTTTTCTGGATTATTGAAACAGATCAGAGATCACTACATAGCAGCATGCTTTAAGTCTGTGAAATGTTTTCAGATTAAGGATTGGATCAAGTCCACTGAGAATACAAAGTGCTGGAAAGAGCATGGTATTATTTTACAGATCTTGCTTTTTGTTGTTTTCTTGCGGTGGCCTTTTAGCCTTGTTAATTAGAAACTCGAGGTTTCTTTAGATTGCCCTGTCACTTTCTCTCTAACAACACACAATTAACATCTAGATCCTTGCCTTTACTTGGGCACTTCTAAGTGCCATTTTCTTCAGGGGCAACACTGTTTGAATACAGACTGGTTTGGATGGAAGAAAACTAAGAGATTCAGAGCTTCCCACAGAGACTTATGGTCTGTACTGAGATTTTGCATCAGTCTTTGGGGAGTTCAACAGGAGGATTTGAGATGGAGACTGTCTAGTGTTGAGCACAGGACGACTACCCATCTGTGGAATTTAAATGTCAGAAACCAAGGGAACATTTTAGAGATGTTTCAAGTGTCTATCAAAAAAACTCAGGAGATTAACTTAATAGGTAATTTAATTTTTGCTCAGAAATTGCATAAAATGTGACAAAAATATGCATTTTTAGGCCAAGAATGAGCAGCTAGAGAACTAGTCTCCATCATGAGTCAGTTCCCTCTCACAGGTTCTGAATTTAGGTACAAAAATGACTGCTTTTCCTGGCAGTCTCTGTACTTGTCTCTTTTCAATCGAGGGAATAGAAACATGTGGCTTCAACTGGGGCCAGAAGCCTGCTTTTTAGCTCTTGGAATATACCTTTCTACCTATGGTAAGTATTATTAATCTGTCCAGAAGCTTATTTTAATACATGACATATGATCCTTGGATAAATTTCTGTTAAGTCATTTTTCTTTGCCTGGAAGCTTTACTTATCCTCTGGTTTTTGAGCACAATAGTTTTCAAAACAGGTCTCAAAAATTGTTGCAAATGCATTGAGTTGTCTTTTTTCTCACAGATCTTTAAGACGTTTCTGTTTTATTTAAGTCAGTGTTTTAAATGATGACTTTTCTCAATAACTTAGAAAACCTGAATTGTCTTAGGTTACATACATAGGTCTTAGGTACATACAACCCTTTAGATTTTACTTTTCTTGAATATAAGACTCGTGGCTTTTATTACTTTGTAATGAGAAAGTCCAAGTCTCTTAAAAGGGTTCTTTTTTATAATGCATGAGTAGCATATTTTTAATGTGAAGGTGCCTTGGAAACCTTATATGGGGGGAGACACTAAAGAATCTAAGTACTATTTATGTTCCACTCTTAAAATGATGACTGACTTTAAGCACCTAATTTGTGATGATTTTGGACTGAGTCAGATTGTGAAAGATTCTCCTGCAGTCCTAAACCGAACATGAACTTTACCTTGTCTGCCCTCGGTTGTCTGTGCCTACCTAGTGAGGCTCATGAGGTTGACATGAGTATGGCTTGAAGTGATTCATTAGAATGTTGCAATTGATTAGATGCTGAAGCTGTGAATAGGTCACATAATTATATTCTGACTAACAGTATGTAAATCCAGATACTTATTGAAGAGCCTCACATTTTTACTTTAGGGTAAAGGTGAAACAACTTCATTAAAATTATTCTGCAGTTGCATCTTCTATTACCTTTTTCTTTTTTTTCTGGTTGAAGCTTCTGTGCTACATAACCAGGTACACTGGATTATTTTCCTTCAGGGATGAAAGATACTGGTATATTAAAGGAACCCTAGGTTCTCCAAACATCTTAGGTTTGCCGATAAAGGTTAGCTGTATTTTATGTGCTGTTATATAGCAAGGAACGTGAGCTGCTGTAGGGAATGTGTTTGTCTCTGTGGTCCTACCTAGTACACTATCTTTAATCTTATGAAAAGTTCATTCTCATTTCAATAAAGGTAGAGTTCAAAAATGAAAAACTGTCTCTGAGATAAAAATAGGTCACATTTGAATAATTGTGCTGCTTGCCTTGTAACTAATGCTGAATTGTGATCATACTGCCATTGTAGTCTTGTGGCATAAAAACTGTTTGAGGTAGTAACCAATGGAATAGTCTTTATTAAACTCAAAAAGTCAGCTTGTTTTGGCAATTTAATTTCTTACATTAAACAAGCTTTTTGATTTATTTTTGTATGTAGCAGAAAGAATTAAATTTCTACCTGTGATATTTCAAGGTATAGTTAACAAGAACTATGTCAGCCCAGAACATTTTCAGAACTTTGCTGGGAGGAAGCTAGAATTGCTGTTACCACCAAAATTTGTGCCTGGCTTTGCACTCAAAGACAAAAGTATGTAGGTAATAAACTATATGGGATTTAGTATTCTATTTCATTGGTAAGTTACTAGCATTTTTTTGGGTTTTTTAAATTTATTTAGTGTCAATACAGGGCTATATCATCAGTTGGATCTAATCAGTTGGCATAACTGCAGTTTATACCAGCTGAGGATCTGCCTTTCAATTTAGAACAAATTTTATATCCTTCTGTATTTTTCTATTAGATTTGGACCCAAATAGTAAAACTAGAGTAATTAGTTTCTAAACTTCCTGCAGCAATTAATGGTCAGGGGTTTGGAGTTTTTTTTTAATGTCATTATCATGAAGCACGTTGAAAAACATATTTGATGCAAATAGTGCCATTCAAGCACATGGGATGGATAAACCCAGTGACATATGGAGCAAAACTGCTGCCTTGGGGCACTGTGTGTGAGGGTGTGGTCTAGCAGGAGGGGATGGAAATTACAGCATGACCTCTCAGCTGGGCATGCAGGAGGCTTTGCTGGCTTGGAAATGTGTATTTATTTCATGGGATGGAAAAACTTAAGTATGCTTACTCAATTAAGTTATTGAAGCACTGGTCGAATTACTCCTACAGTATGTTCTATAATCCCCCGGTGATAGTCGAAGCTGCTAATGGAAACACCAAGAAAATATTTTTGTTTCATTTTTGGCATTGACATCAACAAATTTGCATTATTTTTATATCGTTCTCATTTTCTGTTTAATCCATATTTCTATGTTGTGCCATTTTGCCCATAATAATAATGGTACGGTCATTTCATACAGAGGAGAAACTGGGACAAACACAAACTAATTGAGTTGTCTTAATCAAACAAGGAGATGCTTAGAGTTAGAACATAAGGAGCTGAACTCAGAGCTCTTAATTTGGTCTGCCAAATTATGTCATCCTCAAAAGCAATAGGTTAGAAAATTTTATGAACTATTCTTTTTGTTTCGCCTTACTATTTTCTGTGAAATTTAGCAATTCAACGCGGTGTGAAGCACACAGAAAATCACTCTGATTTTAGGTGCCATTTGTTTACTTGCTTACCATGGTGCTGCTGCCAAGTAATGGATGTCAAGGCAATAAATCCTTGACAAACGTGGCGCTACTTCTGAAGAGAGCCTGTGTCCAAAAGCGTGCATGGCTTTGAGAGCCAGGAACTGTGCTGATGCAGGGGACCCCTGCAGTCTAGCGTAAGGCTTAGCACAGCAGCCTGGAGAATGCCCAGCAAAGACCTCAACCAGGGCCATAAAAATTAGCTAGTGTAGGTACTATGCCAGATCATTTGAGAGAAAGGCCAGCTGGCCAAGCAGTTCATCTCTCTTTTCTAGGAGGGAGTCCTCTTTCTAGAAATTTGTCCATTTGATATCTAGTATCGCTTCTCAGTTTACATTAGGTGATCAGAAAATAAGGGAACTCACCGTACTATGCAGTGGATTTTAGATTAGGATTTTGGATCCTGTAGCCAAATGTGTGATTTATATATATTCACACATATATAAACATACTGTAGACAAGTTCAATGAGAATATTGCCTTTCTAAATTCATTGTGTTCTGCTTAGAAATATCATTTCCAAGGAAAAAAAAACCCAACTTTTTTCTACCAAGAAAATATTTGTCATTAATAATTGTGTCATCAAAATTCATTGGTTTTGCCAGAAATACACCTCAGGAAAATGAAATTCAGTAATGAGTTGCCCAAAGGAAGCCACGACCTACCACGAGGTTTTGTGACTGTGAATCTCCTGAAAGTTGTAGTGAAGGCATAACAAAGCACATATTTCACTCTCCTTTTTTGAGTACTTTTCATTTGTCCAAGCCAGTTATTCCTGCAGTTGGCAGGGACACTTGATCCTGTTATGAGTATTGGCTTCTAGCACATGCTGTAATCCAAATGTCTCAGCTCATTCATATCAAACATTATCAGAGTAGATATAGCAAAGGCTGCAGTTGCCTCTTAATGTCGACATTTTGGGATGACCTTTTGTTTTCAAAGCATGCATGGGAAGTCCAGCATTTTCCTGCTGTGTTGGACATACATGTGGGTCATAGATGGAGCACATCCACAGCAGATCCTGTGTGCCCAAAAAGCCTTGAACATATGCTGTGTTACAGCAAGTCCTGTGTGTGATGAGTAGATAAGGTTTACTGCCCACACACCAGTTGACCAGTACCACCATCGAGTGGATCTATGTGTGTGCACTAAATGTTTCTAGCTATTTGCCTTACTGGGCTGTGGGACATCAGGACGTTATGGACAGGGGTCACAAATATCTTTTATCCATCCAGTCAGGGTTTATGGGTCAGAAGGAGGAGTATGTCTACATTTCTGTGGCTGTCATAGTTGATTCTAGAGATAATCTGTCCTAAAGTCAATGAATGCAGCTAATCGGTGTGGAGGAATACACCTTTTTTTTTTTTNAGTGGGGAGAGAATGGTTGGAAGAAGCAAAGCAAGCATGAAATTATAATACTAGATTCTATCAATTTGTAAAGTTTAATTACTTATACTTGTGGTACCTCTGAAGAGAAATGGAATCCAGGTTAATCTTCACAAGATAGGCAATAAAAATTATTTATTAAAATAAAGCCCATTACTGTGATTATCAGATACATTTTTAATTAAGTCCTAAGTTGCGTCAGTAAAAATTTTACTTATATTATCTCAAAATGTTTTGGACTTGTTCATCTTTCTAAGCTTTACTTCTCTTCTATAAAAATCATGAACTTGGTTTAATTAGAAGTAGTAGTTGTAATGTCAGAGCAAATTAATTTCAGTCAACTAAATGGTCCCTTTGAGGATCACAGTCTCAACCTGTTGCTCTCATCTGCAGCTTGGAAATACCCATGCTCTGATGATGAGTGCATTCTCATTAACTACCTGATGAGAGTCACTCCACTGGCTCAATCAGTGATGAACACTACCATCAGTAAGAGAATTATAGCATCACTGAATTTGTCAGGACATAAGTTTCATTTCCTGTATCTCCAAATTTTCTTGACTTTAAAAGAAACAATTTAAGGGTCTTGAACCAAGTTTGCATGCGAGTCTTTAAAAGATAGTTTATGACTGTTGTCTCTCAGGAATATCTCTCTGTCATATATCAGGTTTACATGTAAAAAAAGACATATATTTAGCTACCCTTCCAAAACCGCTCTATAGTCTCAGCCTGTATAAGCAGATCAGTTAATCGGAGTATTCTTTTTAACATCAGAGTCACTTTTAGATCCCAAGCACAAGAATCTCCCACACCGAGATTTCACTCAATGTTAGCTTTAACTATCTCCCTTTAATAATTTTTTTAATAGAATGCCTTTCTTTTGAATGTTGCTACATTAATTTTGTATCTAAGATCATGGAGCAATCTTACAGTCTAAAGCGATTTTTTTTTTGCATAAAAGTAAACACAGTAACATTTTCTAGGTATTACAAAATAGAAAGATAAGTTAATTGCAAATCATTGCTTAAAATGCATTTTGTTACAAAATTCTGGGCTACTCAATGTTCTTAGTAGGTTGTAATGAGCTGAAGTCATTGGTTAAATTAAAATGCTTTTTCTAACATTCAGTAAATGCAGTGTGTATGCAATTGAACAAAAATAAAATTGAAATTTACATTTTCATCAAATGAATAACCACATGCTGAGGATTGCTCAACTGCAATTTATGATTATGCAAATGAAACAGGTTTTGCAACTAGGATATGTACAATAAATGGGAGTTTCATTATTATGTATCAAAAAGCCATTAACCTTGAAAATTATATACAATTGACATGAACATTTCTAAAATATGTCTAAAAGCTGTTAATGTTTTCCCTTTCCCTCCCATATGTATAGGTACTGTATATTAGATTTGGCAAAATAATTCAGGATGAATAATTTATTAAATGAGCTCTGCCACTTTTTTGTTTATGAACTATCTGTAACAACTTGCTGGGTTCTTTATCCATTATTTAAAATCAGTGAATACTGCTGAATAATTCCTCGTCTCCTGACAAGAACACGAGTTACACAGCCGTTCATAGCGTGCTGTTTTGGAAGCCTGGAGAGGGAACAGAGATGGGGCGCTGAGTCGTGTGGCAGCTTCCCAGATGAAAAGACTCTTTGTTGTGAGTACTCGCCTCAGCGCTGTCTGGGAATATTCGGTGTTTGGTGGTTCTAGAGCAGATTCTGGGTTTTGTCAGCCCTGGTGACAAGGTCACCAGTACTGGAAGACAGAACAAAGTGGGTCCTTCTTGGAACACACTAGCAATTGTATCTTTTGCTTGGGATTGGCAAGGGAAACCAATCAACCTATAAGCTTATAAGCTGATTTTCTGGACATTTTCTGAAAGATGGTCGCTTGTTTAGTACCACTGTGGAGGTTTTTTTTTTTATTTTGGAAGGAAACCTCACACTTACCTTGGGACAGTCAAAAGAAAAAATATAACTCGACTGTTCCACAGTGTGTCCATCGTCCCAGTGAGTGTTTAGCAATTGCTGGTGTGCTTTTGCACTGAAATCCCTGCCTTTACCCCCCAGATTCTGTGTTTGTCACCCAGTATCATTATGATGAGGCTGCAGAAAATCTTTGAGGCACACAGTTCTCTGTCATGTGTTGCCAGTTAATCATAGAACCATAGAATGATTAGGGTTAGAAGCAACTCCCAGAGGTCATCTAGTCCAACCCCCCTGCAAGAAGCAGGGACACCCCCAACTAGATCAGGTTGCTCAGGGCCTCATCCAACCTGGCCTTGAACTTCCCCAGGGATGGGGCATCCACCGCCTCCCTGGGCAACCTGTTCCAGTGCTCCACCACTCTCACAGGAAAGAACTTTTTTCTAATATCCAGTCTAAATCTCCCTCCCTCTATTTTGAAACCATTACCCCTTGTCCTGTCAAGGCCCTACTGAACAGCCTCTCCCCATCTTTCTTGTAGGCCCCCTTGAGGTACTGGCAGACCACTAGAAGGTCTCCTCGGAGCCTCCTCTTCTCCAGGCTGAACAGCCCCAACTCTCTCAGCCTGTCCTCGTAGGAAAGGTGCTCCAGCCCCTTTATCATCTTTGTGGCCTCCTCTGGACCCTCTCCAACTGGTCCATGTCCTACTTGTGTTGGGGGTTCCGGAACTGGACACAGTACTCCAGGTGAGGTCTCCCGAGGGTCTCACCTCCCTCGCCCTGCTGGCCACGCTTCTTTTGATGTAGTCCAGGATGAGATTGGCCTTCTGGGCCACAAGAGCACATAATGCCAGAACTCTGAAAAAAAACCAAAAACAAACAAATATACAGCACAAAGTGGTAAAAAAATATTTGTGTAGGCTAGTTCTCAAGAGGTACCTCAAAGCCGTTATGTCCTTTCAGTGATTTTTAAATTACTTTGTGGAAGGATTTCAATGTCGTATCTCTTGTTGGCTTATAGCTACAGAAAGGTTTGATATCCTGAGTTTTTTTACCATACAAGGTGTTTGCATTAGGATATACAATGTGTAAGATACCAAGTTCTGACCATAGAAGATTGTCTTATGTCTGTTATGTGTAATGTTTAATTTACAATAATTTCTGTTATTCATTTTCTTCACATCCCCATAGCTACCAGAGGAGAATGCTTACAATCTTTTATTTCCAATAAATCAAAATAGTACTAAACGTGGCCCTCATTGCCCTAAATCAAAGACCCTCTTCAGCTGTTCTTTTCTTCCATTATCTCTGTAAGAAATTGTGTTGATGGAAAAAAGTCCTTGGCCAATTCTCACTTTTAGACTGGGGTTTACATCAAAACCGCTGCCAAAAGATATTAGTGTAGAACATTGTAGTGAAAGAAAATATAGATTAAGGTGATGGAAGTGTCATAGATGGGAAGAAAGGCAGGAGGAGCTGCGAGTCTGTATACATTTGATTGTATTTAAAGGTAGATACTGATGTTTTGACAATTCTGAAGTAGAAAATTAGAAGTACAAGTGATTCCATTGGTGGTGTAGACAAGTTACACAACACTTTACGACAACTTGTTACAAGTTACACAACTTGAGAAAAAATCTACAGGTGTAAGGGACAAACATATGTTGTAGTTTTTCAGTATTAGGTTTGACCAGGAAATAATCTTGACTTTTATTAGGGGAGTCTATATCAATTCAAACTCCTAAGAACTGCTTTTAATGTGTACCCTTAAATACTCTTACATATTCAGGTACAAAGGTGGTTCTTGTGTTCTTTTTGACCTTGAAAATGATGTCCAGATAACATATGTATGTGTAGCAGGTGGAGGAATATACTTAAAATGGAATTATCCAAACTTATCCCTAAACTTCTGGGATATGTCTTTGAACAGCACTACAATTTTACCTGTTATACTTTAGACAGGAGACAGATGTAGCTTATAGTGTTAGCATTTTCTTTTCTTTTTTTTTACTGTTAAACTGGTTGAATGTTTTTATCCTATAAGAAGAGTCAAATTAGAGAAATTCAAAGCAAATTTAAAGGTTTTTTTTTCTAACATGGGTAAGATATATAGCAAAGAGCATACATTTATTTGCAATGCTGTTCTGGCTTCTTAAGCAATCTCAGCCATTCAGTAACTCTTCAGGTGAGCTCTTGGGTAGCATTACTCTTTCTTGAAGGCATACATGACCCATGAAAAACGTGTTCTCCTCATGTTGCTTCTTCCACCACAAGGATACAGCTGAGAGCTAAGTGTGTAATGCTTTTTACTTGGAAATACAAAAGACGGGGGTTATTTACTGGCACTTGGTTGTTTCTTGCATTAAAAACTACTGCAACATTTTTGAAAAAAAACAACCCAAACCAAAGCATTATTTTTTGTACTTCTTAACTCCTGCAAAATCTGTCACAGAAAAGATTGTGACCGAACATTTCATGTGTTGTTTTTGTTGAGTTTGCCAGAGAACAACAGAAACCTAGATCAGTGTCTAATTTTTCATCCCTCTCTGTAAACACTCTCCAGATTAATCTCAGTAAATAGCAGAAATTCTAGTATCTAGTGTTTTATATATGCTCACAGAACAGATTTGGGGCACTTATTTGAAGGATGTATATAAAGCAAGCATTTTACATAAATTAAAAGTGTCGTTTTTTGACATCTAGAGCACATTTATGAAAGTACTGAGCAGTGATTTAACTTTTAATTCCATAAATATCTCTGCATATGTTAGAAGGCAACAGTGCAGAAAACCACACTGCTGTGTGTCTTAGTGTTGTCCCCAAGTCTGTAATAGAACAGGGGAGGACCCAGCAGATGATGACACACTCTCAAACTTGCCTTAATATCTCCCAAAGTCTTGCCAACCTAGGATATTTTTATATGATCTGCCTGCTGTGATGTTCCTCCTGTCTTTCTTGAGTGTAGCAGTCAGCAATGATTTAGGTACCTGTTCCTCAGTTTAAACAATCATGAGTTGTTGAGGCTGATACCACACCGGGGATAAGCTCTTGTTCTCCTTTGCTGGCAAATACCACCACAAGGCTTTATTCTGAGGTCCTGTCTATGCTATGTTAGGAGTAAGAATTTTTTTTAACATGAAAACATAGATGCAGAAGCAGAAAATGGCCGCTGTAAAGTAGCCCTTGTTGATCCTCTTCTTAAAAAAAAAAAAAGAGGATCCTTACTCATACAAAAGATAATTAGAAAAAATTCTCCACGAGGTAGAGTTCTGTTGAGTTTTACTATCTGTAACTCTTCAACCACTAGATGGTGGGAAAGCCGCAATATGAGAGCTCTGGGGGACGTGATCTGCCCTCCCAGGGTTAGTCCCCGAGCAGGTAGGACTGAACACAGCACTCCTTAAATTGTGAAATTTTACCATGAGGTGGCATCTGGATTGTGGCAATGCCTGTACATCTATATTAAAATCAACTTTGTGCTGGAAAACCTTTTGCACATTACTGGGACAGCTGTGATGAAAAGAATTCCTTTTTGTTACAAATTTCACCTAAGAAAGTTAAAAAAAAAAAAACAAACACCCCAAAAAACAAAAGCCAAGAGGCTAGTTTATACTAAATTTAAAACTACTGTAGCCACATGGCTGGCAGTGCCTATGTTAAAGTTAACTTCTTTTTTATGCTGTAATGCCACTGTTTCATTAAATAATTGACAAAACACCTGGCACATTTAGATACATTATGAACAGTTTCATTTTTCTTTCGGTAGCTTCTGTGGCTTAGGAATTGTGCATCGGTCTCAAACAATATTGTATGCATAGGGACAAATCTTTCTTCCTTCGTGCAGTGGAATTTGTTCAGCTATTTTTTGCGTGGACATTTGTGGAAGAAATGGTTTGATTTGAAAAGATCTTTAACAGGTTTATTACTCTCTGGTTTGTTCTGAAGGACAGCTCCATAAATACTTCTGTCTCTGGGACGCCTTTCCAGGATCTCTGCTCTAATGTCAGATTGATCACCTCACCAGCCACCTATTTTGCTCTTGGAAGTAAAAAATTGTACTCCTAGCTTTCAATGCAAATGTCTGCATTACCAACCCTTAATGATTAAGGTAACTTCAGTGCAGACTAAGGAGCATCAAGTGATGACAATGCCTTTGATTTATGTACCACCTTCCATTTTTAGGGATCTCAAAGCACCTATAATTTCTGGCAAACCTGTGCTGAGTTAATGGGTTATTTCAGAGTCTATTCAGCGATAACTGAAGTATTCAGAAGAAAAGATTGATTGATGGGTGAGATAGCCCAGAACTTTAATTATCTTAATGAACAATTTTTTTGACTTAACAGGAAATCTACTGCTAACACAACTAGAGCTATGAACTTTAATTCCAGCACTCATTATATTAAACCCTGAGCTTGGTGGTAATTTGAAGAGTTGGCACTTGGTTTGTGTCTATGTATTTTTATAGGAGTCTACTTAGGTATTACCAATATATAACCACTTCTGCACTGGGATTTAACACATTGCACAGAGTGGTGTGGGACACTAGGTGAAGGCTTAACCATATGAAGCAGTGTAAAAAAAAAAATAAAATTATGTGCAATTACTTGAGATTTACAGAAAGCTAGATACAAATATTTACAAAGGTTCTAGGAGAATTATTTGTAATCAGATATTCAAGAACCTAGTTTTATACCTGCTTTGACATTTTGCTTATGACAGAAAACAGACCTGGAAATTGAAATAACTTTGGTAAATAGCTGATCTAGGGTAACAGGAAGTAGGAAAATAGCTTGAAAGGCAAACAGATTGCTGTTGAAGATATGGTTTTGAGATTATTCAAATGTGAAAGTTCTTTTTAAATAGCAATTGTGATCACACATGCATTGTCTCATGTCATCTACACCCCTTTGTACTCTTCTTATGCCTCTTTGTTATTGTACTTTTAAACCTTAATCAGTTTTCCACAGAAATGAAAATTATTAGCATCTGTTGTGTCTGCATAATTACTGTGCCTGTTAAAAGGCTTATTTCTATTATTTTCAGATCTCTTCCACAAATCCTTACCTTGGTAATTAGTATATCTTACAAATACTGGTGGAGTGAAAAGGATCATAAATTTTCAGAATAAGCCAAAAATTGCCTTCTGATGACTAATGCCATAGAGGGTACCATAAAAATAATAGTATTAGAAACAATAATTCCAAGCTATGTTTTACTGCATCTGTTGCCAAGGACGTCTGGCTTCGTGAGTGACTTTAGGACCTGCACTCCTTGTACCAACTACAGCAGAAATGTCAAGAATTTTCTAACTGAACAGAATTTCACGTGTGTAAATTCACCTTGTTACATCTGTATCCTCATCGCTGGAGACTGAGGAGAGTGTTAAAGAAGGCTGTTGACTTTCTGGTGGTAGATAAGTGCTTCTGCTAGTCATTCTTTTTAAGCAGTAGGAAGGATTGAGTTGTGGAAGATGATGTAGGGGGTGAAGTCATTCAAGTAATGGATTTCTAGCTTTGTATTTCATTGCCTTTTGCATATATGCATAGTGAGTTAACAAGTGGACACACATCCCAGAATGGCACTTCACACTGCCATGTGTTTTTACCATTTTTTTCATAAGGCATAAAATCTCAAAAGACTGCAGAGCTGCTGTAGTGATTCCCATGGCCTACTCCCCGTTTTCTAACTTGGTAGGCACAGCTGAGGAAGAGAGGGTGTGGGAATAACACTGCTATACCAGAGAGAGTTTAAGCAACCTGTATCCCTTGGAGAATTAAATGTGTGGGCCTAAAGATGTCTGTCTTCACAGCTTCTTCCCTCTTTTGTCTTTCATAGATAACCAAACCTTCTCAAGACCCAGCCAAGTGGTGCTCTTCCATTCCTAAGCCTGAAATCTAAGTATTGTCTATTTTGGATAGAAGGTTGCTATTGTTTCAGCTTCTGTTTTCAGAAAGAAGCTTAACTGCTTCTTACATTTATTCCCAAGGAATAATAACTGATTAGTTTTGAAGCCCCTTTTAGCCAGGTTTAACCACTCCTGTGATGTTTTCCCTCATAAGCCTGATGTGAGTCATATCAGAGGAGTCTTTCTATTCTCTCTCACCTCTATCAGCTCGCATCCCTGCTAGGTCATTGCCCTTGTCTCAAAGAGGTGGTTATAAAGCCATGAGTTTCACTAGTAGAGGACAAACCGTTGGAAACTATAATCAAAGGAGATCAAAAAGAGGGATTTGAATACCACTATGAAGCTTTACAAGTCATCAAAAACTAGGTGTCAGGATATCTGGTATCTGTGTTGGCTCTGTGAGCCAGAGTTTGGCTCTGTGAACATTGAAGCATGAAACTTCAGGTTTCTAATGATACATTCACCTAAACCTTTCTAAGTTCAAAAGTAATTATTTGTCTGATAGATCTCTTGATACAGATAGTACCATCATCTGCCTATTGCTTATTACTGGTTTTTTGTTAGCATCTAAAGATGTGAATCTGTGTTCTCTCTCTGGCTTCATATGACATTTTCATGCCTTTCCTAACTTAGAGCTAAATGGTTTTCCTATGTTAGATAAATGTCCTTTTACAAAATTCATTTTTCCTAAGCAATGTGACCAAAATGATCTCATTCTTTGAATGGCTAGACTGTGTGGAAGAAGTTTGAAAGAGACAAAAATGCATTTTCTGGAAGAAATGTTAAAAGATATCCATTTTTCACAGCTATAATAGAACCTCATAATTAATTTAAATGAAATTTGTTTTCCATAACACAGATTTTTGGGTGTAAAGTATGTCCTTTGAGAGAGGCAAGAGGAAGCAGCCTCTGTTATTTTTGATTACCTTTGTGTTTTGCTTTTTACTCATTATGCTAATTTTATGCTAATAACCTTCTTACATTAAGTTTCACTTTATACTGCATAAACTGACAAATAGAGCAATATTTATCAAGCATAAATATTAAAAACACTATAAAGACTTCTAGGCTTCTAATTATTATGCTAATTTATCTCTAAATTATTCTTGTATTACCACCCTACAGTTCACTGTAGAACATGACACAAAAATGGTAAAAATGCCAAAATTCTCTTTCTTAATGCTATTAATTAATCACATAGGAAGCCTGTCTATGAATTTAAAAAGTGGTAGTTATAGCATTGAGATGTAAAGATAAAGAATTCATTTCTTCTGTTGAGCTGTTGAGCCTTTGCTTATATTATCACAAATACTAAGGAAATCCAAAATGCTTTTTTAGTTTAAAAGAACAGGAAAGCCTCATATATTGGATGGAAATTCCACGTATTGAGCCAATTCTTAGTATATCTTTGCATACCAGTATATTTATTGAAGTCAATGAGACTGTTCATATGGTACAAGCATGTGAGTTTTGTCCTCTCTGCTTCTTTTTATTGAATATATGGAGTCAGATAAAATTCCCCAGATCTCAGATATCACTTTCATTCTGGTGCCGTTACGAGTGTCTGATGAGGGACAAAATCTCTCCAATGCAAAAAAGGACTAATTAAATGTACACAAAGTAACTTACAGAGTTCAAGTTTGGGTCTTATCACTGGTGAGTGAGAGGGTGATGGCAGCATCAGCCATGACTGGTGCTCCTCTGAATGAAAGCTGCTGTGTCCAAGCTAGCAGGTGCCTTAAGGTGTGTATTGCTACACAAAGTCCAGTTCCTGGAAACAGGCTGGGATGGATGGAGTGTTCTGGACTGCTCACTTGTAGCCTCAATGATTTTTTAACTCTGTTATGTTCAGGCCCAATTTTGTCTCTAGGAGTGAAAAAAAAATATAGAAAATATTCAAATATTAACAGTATTTTTTAAATTTTCAGTATCCCTCTTCTTTTTTTACCCAAATATCATTTTTTATCAGATTTTTAATTTTTAAATTAACATTTCTTCATTTGCGGCTTTCTTTTGTTTGTTGGGGTCTTTCTTTTGCAAGATTAATTAAATTTGGAGTCTAGAGGTAGTAACAAAGAGAACTTTTATAGAAGTTTTTTTGTATACCTGATTTTTCATTTAACTCTTTACTTGACCCATCTTCAATGAAGCAGGCTTTGTGTTAAAACGATTCTTAACTCTCTTACTAAACTTACTGTATGTTTTTTGTAGATATCAATAACAGTAGGACTAATAGTGGTCTAAATGTATGGCTGACTTGGCCAGCCTAAACTTACTGTCACAAGGACAGGACCGGTTCCCTTCAGTTTCATACCTGCAAGCTGTGGTGAGTAATTGCTCTATAAAGGATAGCTTTGATTCACTCACTAAAACCCTGTGCCAGGGAGATTTTGTGAAGTGTATCATTATTAGGTGTCTTTTTTTCAAAATGGAAACAAATTAGTCTTCTGGGATAGTGCTCTTGTAAAGACAGATGCTCAGCTGACAATTAAGTCCTTAAAATAATACCTCAGTTCAAAATCAGCCCTATAAAGAAGGGAAGTCTAGAGATCATGTTTCATCAGAAAATAGGTAAAATTTACACAGGGATACTGAGCAATGGGCTGGGCCACTCTTAAACAACCGATAGCTGAGCAGTGATGGTACTGTAGAAATGAGGGGCTGGTAAGAGGGCAAGCTTGATTTAGATTGAGTAATGAGGGTTACAGGAACATATGGGTGGGAGCAGAAGGAAAGCACCACAGAAGCAAAGTTTCAGAGGATGTCATGCTGAATAGCAGACAGTTCACTTCCCCTTTCTTTTTCAGTCATGTATATTTAAATATCTCATATTCAGTCTTGGGAAGACACAAAGTCAGTAGATCTCATACCTTCTTTACCCTCTTAAAATTGAACATGGGTGTAAGAATCTGAAGGATAAGGGTGCCTTTAGATAATGCTGCTATATAGAAATATATATACATATGCGCCAATCTATGTGAAAGTAACTAGATATGTTGTTGAGATGTTTCTATAGTGCTTATTATACCTGCTTCGTTCTCATAGTTTGAAAATACAAACAAGTTCCTAGTGTATTTTTTTTATTAAAAGTCAGAACCTACTTTTTTCCCATATAAGAATCCAAATAAAAACATTTTGATGTTTTTGATGTTATAACTTCCAATTAAATGTTTAACAAGGAAATATTCCTGCTGGAAACATTCAATAGCAATTTTGGGTAACCAGTTGCAGTCTGAAATCTTGTTTGTGCAGAGAACCAACTTTTCATCTCACCCAGCAAGATACTGATTCTTGCATTCATCAGGGGAAGTCACACTGACCTTCCCTCTCTAACGCCACAGTATCCCTGCTTAGCTCTGTTTTTAATGAACAGCACACAGGCAGTGAGTAATGAGACACTGGACACACCCCTGATTCTCCTGGAGTCCTGCCATACCAATCCCAAACTAATGTTAGATTTTTCTTTTTTATAAACCAGCATCAAATCAAGAGGAGAGTAGACTTGTAAAGTGGATTGAGCACTAATGAAAATGGGGACATATTTTCCTGATAACCACACGTATAAAATCACAGCACAGGAAGGGTCACTTTTCAAGGGTGTACTCTACACCACTACAGTTTTTAATATAGTTTTTACACTTCATCATAGTACAGCTTATTGTTAGGGCTTGGTATACAGTTTTAATTCCACAGATAGTAGATAAAACTCATCCTTCAACACTATAACAAAAAGGGTGATGGGCAGAGAGGGAATTTAAGGTCATTTGATGATAAATCTGGTCTGTGCAGAATTCTCTTTTATTTTTTACAAATATCTAGGAAGTTGAGGTTTTACCAGTCTGAAATAATGTGTGCATAATTAAACTGTCTGTATGTGTGTGTGAGAGAGGAAAAAAAAAAGGATTTTTTTTCTCCCCTTTTACTTATAGAATATTTTGTATTCAATTCTCAACAGAGTCAGTCACACAGATGAAAACAACCCATAGCACAAAGTAATTGTGAAATCAATCAATAATCTAACAATTCTGAGCTCTGGAGTAATCTACTGGGAAAAAGAACCAAACCCACAACAACACCAAAACCCCACCACAATATATTAAATACAAATCCTAAAAGATAGGTAATGTGCCAAAGAGGTTATTGCATTCAAGAGACTTGATAAGGATGATTTAACAGGGTGAAAAGATCACCTCTGCAGATCATAGAAGGAGAGGACTGTGAGGAGATAAAAAGAGACATGCACAATAGAGAGATAAGTGAGTGTTATCTTTTTTAAAGGTTTGAACTTACCTCGTGATTGTTAGCATTTTGTCTTGTTTCCATAATCAAACTTCTAAACATTCAGCTGCAGAGCACTCTAACATTTTCTCACCTCTGTGGCCCAGTAGGACCAGGATAAAATTGATGGAACCAGCAGGGTAATTTGGCTCTGGTTTGTTTAACAGTAAATGAGTACCTAATACAACCTTAGACTAAATATTTGGGGGTCGATTTGCAAATTGTGATAAATTTCAGAAGGTTGAGGTCTTTTTCTACAGTCAGAAACTAAACACAACATTTAAAAATGTATTTCTACATCAGACAATGGGCGGTTGGTGAACATCACAATATCGCCTCCTTTAGAAGGCTCACTCAAATTTATAACCCATCTGGATGCCAGTTTTGAAACGATGACTTATACCTACCTACTTACAAAGAGAAATACACCTTTCTGATGAGGTATCTGTTTCTGTTGCTGTTAAAATCTGTAATTGCCTTAGTCAAAAATGGGGTTTCTTCAGCTTCAAAGCATATGCAGTATGCTGTAAATTGTCTATGTATAGAGTAGAAATTAATGCCTTCTTTATAAATACAGTTTGAAGACAGAGGCCTATAATTAATATATACACATAAACCCATTTTATTGGTCAATAAATAGACATATAAATGTTAAGTGGACAGTGCTGTCAAATAAGAAATGAAATGCAAGTACTAGCTTCACCTTAGGCTGCTGTCAACCACATTAGTTGACTGTTGGGTGTAATGCATTTATAATGCAGTGAGGCTCTGTTGCTGTACAACAGAGAAGCTTATGTTCCAATTTGAGAATAGCAGTAGTTTCTGGGCAGGTTAGTGGAAAGGATATTAAAGATGATGCTGAGGATACGGGTCTAATTTAAAGAATTTTTTTCTGTTGCACCCACAACTTTATTCTTTCATCTCACTGACAGCACAAATGTTTCCATCCATTTCATTTCATCTTCTTCCTTCTCGTCTCAGATATTTATATGTTTGGATGGCCCCATCGTGATAAAATCCAGCTGCGTCCCAAATAGAAATATCATTTACAATTTCTCTTGCTTTCTTTTCTCCGAGTCTTCAGGGAAATAGCTTGATTAATTCATAGGTTTTCATTCCTTCATTTGTTTGTTTATGTGTGTGAGTAAGTGTATATGCTGTATAAGGGTATGTGTGGCTAAATGATTGAGGGAAAGCTAAATCAAAGAGATTAAATTTGCCTTTAGAGTATATTTAAAGTGTAGAGACTGCAATACAGAGATACACATACAGAGATCTGTAAAGGAGCTAGTTTGGTGTACGGGAAACTTAGGTGAAGGGAAGTTCTTTGTTCCCTCTGTGTCAGTCTGCACAGAATGGCATTTCTGCTCTCTGTGGAAGTCTGATAGTCTGGGATTTAGGGATCAATATCCCTGATTTCAGTGCCAGCCAGTATCTCAAAGAGTTATGCACTGCTCTCCTTTTTACATACAACTTTCATATGTTTTCTGACTGATTCTGCCACTTATCTCTCTGGTTTACAGAAATTCCTCTGAGGGGAAAAAAAATAGAACAAACCCTGGGCTATTCAAAACCTTTTGAAAGGTTCCTCTTCTTTTTCCCCTATTCCAATTAAATCTGGTTCCCTGTGATCATATGACCAAATCATTTGATTTAAGTGGGTCTTAAGAGTGGACATGCCAGGATCAGACTGATCTTAAAAGAACTCAGCAAATGTTTCAAACTTCCTAGCCCTGCCTTTGCATTCATATGAGACTATTTCATCCATTGCTGTGCAAGAAGGAAAAACTGGTAACCTTCCTGATCTTGACAGATGACAAAGCAGTGTGGAGAGCAGCAGAATGTTGATAGGTTCTGTGCTTAAGTGAGAAAAGACACCATAAAATATTTTTTATCATTTCATAGTTGGTTTGTCATCAAGTAATCAACTGCCATGAAATATCCCAGACTTCATAACCTCCCTGACACTACCTGAGTCATTCTTGTTAGTCTGCATTGATCATGAACCTGAGAACAAGGATTAACTGATTCCAAGAACCTTTTTCAGAAGTTGCATCAACTCTTTTTTTAGTCTCTGTGCGTCACTGGAGACCACTGGATGTGCTTGAGGGGAGTTGTGCACCTTTGCACTCAGACTTTATACAGTGATACTGAGCCCCAGGTTTTTCCTCTGATAGAACCTCCTCTGTTTGTCTCCAAAGTTTTACCGAACTAGGACTGGTAATTTGCGCGACAGGAGCATTTCCATTTTATAATCTTTCTTGAAAAAGTACTTTTGAAACATGTAAGGTGATTATTTAAACACTGATATAAAAAAGGCCTATTAAACATAGAAGCCACCTCTGTGTTCAAATTCGTTCCTCACAGAAATGTTTTCATATTAGGTGTCTTTTTCAGTTATTTTGTTTGGTTAGACCGGTAAAACATTCAAGTGACAGTTATTTTTCAGCTGTGGAAGTGGTCAATCTTCAGAGCTCTTTGTGAGCAGTAACCCTGAGCAGAGTTGAGAGCTCACTGCCCTGGTGGTGGGCAGGGTGCATTTGCGAAGACTGGTGTAGGTAGTCACTGGGTGAAAATAAACGTTTGTAGCTGAGTTTTCCAAAGCCATTTCATTGAACAAAAATTACCATGACACTTTCTTCCCCTGAGTAACTGTGATTCTGTTTCTAGAACACAGTGGTTGTGAAATTATTATCATGTGTGAATTGGTACTTGCTTTGCCACTCTCACTAGATTTATTAAGGGTTGAACTAATAGAGAGAGCAAAACTGCCTGCTTAATCAACTCTCTTTCACAATTAGCAATGCCATTAAAAAGAAGTGAATGTGTATTATCCCGAGCTTATGCTGTTACTGGCAGTGGGAGCAGTCCTGTAGTAATCTGTTTCCACTTTCAACATAGGGACCTCTGGATGTGCAAGAAGCAGTTGTAATGTGCCATATTCTACCAATCCACAGCTGTAAAATGTTTCCTACCTGGGGAAATTGCACTGAGATACAGATAGATAGTACCACCAGTGACAGCATCCTGTTGATAAAAGCACATGCCTTCTAAGATATGAGGGAAAAACTTTAGAGACATATCTTACACGAGAAAGAGGAAGTGTAGTTTGTAACCCATCAGTGGGGCAAGGAGGAGCAGCCTCTCTAGGATGCTAGCAAAATGACCCTGCTGGACAGGTTTCCAACGCACCAGGCAGATTGGCACTCAGTATCATGGCACAGAACAGACTTTTGATAGACAAACAAAGCTGTGGAGAATGAAGGAAAGGGATTCTGAAATGGCATTGCCACCAGTGGCCGCCACAGCAGCATACTTGCACAATGCCATTAGCATGCAAACACTGTATGCTGTGCCTAGTGGACTGGTCTGTGCCACCACAAATGACTTTGCAAAAATGAATGGCTCTGGTGTGGCATCTTCAGGACTGAAGGCCTGACAAAACAAAAAATGATACTGTTAATAGAAAAATGAGACTGTGGCTCCTCTGTTAAAGCCTAGGGATCTAAGGCTTTGTGTGATACATACTAAAGAATGGAAAAAAAGTCTTCAGGAGAGGAAAAGAGATCTCAGGAAGTGAGAAAAAATAAACAGAATAAACCCCTTGATATTTACGTCATGACCTTCCAGATTGTTTGCTGTTATTGAATAAGTTTATTTACTGAATGCTGTCTTTTACCAAATAGATAGATTGCTTCATTTCTCCTTAAGAAGCAGTTTATTTTGATATTTAAGCAAGCAGCCCACAGGAATGCCTTCTAAAACGCTGAGGCTGGTTGGTAGTTTTGGTGCTTGAGGCCTTCAATAGCTTTTGGTTAGAATGATCTGATTCCTTTTTTTCCGTTTTTTACCATCGTAGGGCTCTGGTTTTGGCTAAAGCTCTAGCCAATATAAATGATACACATGGGGAGGAAGTTTAAATCCCTATATGTACAAGGATGACTATGTTAATTTGTTTAACTGGCAACATGTTTTAACTTTTCTGTATTCATTAACCACAAGATGCAGTGCCACTGTAGATCTGAGTAACTGTCTGTTTTGCATTCAGAATAGTTGAGTTCATGCCTTTAGGATAGACCTGACCCCGCAGGTGGTTGTGAATTTCTCTGCAACAGACCCATCATACAGAGGTTTGGGCTCTGTTCCCGTCCTGTGTTCCCTTTTGTTTCCAGTGTCATAGTAATTTATTCCTGGCCCTATGCAAATAGCGATTCAAAACTTCTGAAAGTACTGGCAAAATAGCATGGTACATGGTACATTGGGAGTGACAGCATATGATCAAAGCTACCTGTTACTCCAGAGGCCTATAGGCTTTCTATTATATCTGTACTAGAGCATAGTAGAGGCCAGATCTCCCTATTCTATTTTTACTTGGGTGTACACCCCTTCTTTGCACCAGATCACATCTGTAATGTCAAGTTTCAGATTGCAGATGTATCTGATCCTGTCCTGTCCAATTTCTGACAGATAGATACCTTTACTGCAGGTCAGTCATCTGTAGCAACACGACAGCTATGAATAGTCTTTCCTTTCCTGGCATTGCAAAGACAGAGGAAGAAGGATGTGAACTTCAGCAGGTCATAATTTGAGTTTGTAGGGGTTTCACCTACTAAAAACAGTTCAGATAAGAAAAAGTTGCTCAGGGCTTCTCCAGACATGTTTTAGTAACTCTGAGGATAGATGCTCCACAGCATCCCCATGCCCCTTATGGTAATTTTCCTCCTTTGCCTTTAATCAGAATTTCTTGCATTGGAGGTTGGATAAAATTACAAAACAGGTCTTTGGATTCAATCAGCACCAGCAGCTGTTTGTTCTTCAAATACCAAGAAGTGATTGTGCCCATTTTTCAAGAGCGGTGGCAACTGTGCAACCACGTTTATCAAAAAAGTTTGTCTTCTAATGAAACTTTCTGTATAAAAGTTGGTTGATTGTGAAGCTCTTTGGAAGGCTTTGAAAAGGTCATAGCCTCAATCCTCAGCTTTGAGGAGAATGTCAGAAGGCTTTAAAGGGTCATTTTATATCCAGCAAAAAACTAGATGATACGGCTACATAGTTTTAACTTGTCTTGGTCAAATATTTTCTCTAAGCTACAAAAATGTTGTATTTATACTTTTAACGTATGCTTTATTATTAAGCTCTGACATTAAACACCTTCATGGCAGTTTGGAGGCACTGAACTTTGCTAATCTTACAGTAGAGGAAGAGAAGGGGAAACCTGTCAGGTTTTACAGTACATTTCTTCCTTACTATTAACTCCAGAGGCCCCTTCCAACCTCAACCATTCTGTGATTCTGTGACTGTGCTTAATGTTGAACTGATCGAAACTTTCACTAGACAAAACTGAAGTCATGGAAGCTCACTGATTTAGAACTACAGTAGCTACTTATGTAATCTGTTCTTCACATAGTACGAAGGAGATCTTGGTGACCAAGTTTCCCTATTAAAAAATCTTATACTACTTTAACAGGAAAAGGAATTGTGCTGATACCAACAGGGAGACCGAGTTTTAATGCAAAGCATAGAGGTGAAGCCTTACAAAAAAGACCTCAGAAAGCCATGCAGACACCTTAATCTGATGATGCCATCTTCCCTGGGTATGCACACACTATTATCCTCAGTAGAAAAGCATGTTCTTGTGGAAGTGACTCCACCTTTCTGCTGACTTGTAAGGCCTAACGGGCAAGTTAAATATTTAGAAGCTACAGTGGTCTGTGGAATACAGTGGGGCAAAAAAAATTTAAACAGTTTAAGTGCATTGAATAGGAAATTCAATGCACTTAAAAGCTGAACAACACTTTAAATGAACTGTTGTTCAGCTTTAGACTAATTTATTTGAGTTTACCAAATAAATTCAGTTGGGAAAGGACCTGGAGGTCAAGATTATGGGAAGAATCTAAGCAGTCAGCATTTTTAGGGCACTCCAGTGTTTATTGCTTAACCCACTAGACTGTACGGGATGTTGATGTTCTTTTAAAATCTTCTGTTGAAATGGATTCACTCTGATAATTTCCCTGTAAATGAAGAAGCAGAGTTCGGGGACCTGCTTTCCCATCCCCATGAAGTTTTAGCTGATTCTTCCACAAATACAACCTGGTCTGCTTTTCATGGACCACTTCGGTTTGCCTGGATCCAGAGAATGAATCTTGCAGGTGTACACTAAGAGTTCTCACCTAAGAAGTGGAATACTCAATTTATAGTTTCTGCTCTAGTAAATGTTTCATTGCCTAAGAAAAAAAAAAAAAAGGAAATATTATAATCCCTTAAACTAGCAAAAATGATGATTAGAATGCTTTTGTGGAGGTGGAAGCTCTCCTCAGGCATTCAGGATTCAGTTTCCTTAGGCAGAGAAAGGAATTGTCATAAGATTGGTTTGAGCTGTGAATCTGTCTCATTTTAAAATAATCCTTCAAGATAAGTGACGCTTTTTCAACTCCCAGTGTAACTTCACTCTACAAGTAGGAAAAAAAGAAGCTGAGCAGTAAGTCCCAATACTTTCTTCTTCCTCCTCATGCTAAATCCCCTCTCAAACTTTGGAGAAGCACCTCTGACTGGCCGTTGGCTCTAACTTTTCCCTGCTGGTCTCCCAAAGACAAGTGTGCAATTAGCCTTTGCCTCCTAGGCTAATTGACCTTTAGCCTTTGTCTTTTCAGCTAATTACCAAACCAGTCGAGCTGGCTGTTTCTCAAAGACTGACATAGTGTTAAGATAATAGGGAGGCTTCAGGCTGAAACATAAATGTGAAAAGACAGTTTTTCCCACTCCCCCATTTTTATCACATATACTAGTTCTTTAGCAGATCACCCTGTCATAGAAATTGGTCCTGAATCTGTATCCTGAGGGTGTGAACTGCTAACTAGGGACTAAGAAAGACTACTAAGGACAGTTCTGGCATTTCATTTCCTGTTAGTTCCTAAAGTGAACTTCTCGGGATTTGTACCTCTCTCTAGATAACCAAAATATTGTAGTTTAGTTTTCAACTTCATATGTATATATATATATATATATATATATAATTTTTTTAATAAGAAATGTTGTTTGATTGGCATAGATTTCTTCCTCTTCTGTTTTGTCTGTTTGGCAAATAAATTGGATGTGGCTGAATCTCACAACCCTGTTCAGTCAATATGGTGATAAAGATTAGGTATCAGTTTTTTTGGAAAGATGATATTTTCATCCTGATGGCTCAACCTGCTGGAAATTCTCTTTTGGTTTTTCCAGATGTAATTGCATAACCTTGTGCAAGAGAAAAACCCTTCAGTCTTGTAAAAGACCAGGTTCATATGAAGATAGCATTAGAATTTTTATCATTACAATGAAGGGTTTTGCTTCTGAGCCCATCTTGAATGTCACGAAGTAATAACAACAAAAAGAGTTGCTCTAGTCAGTTATAGTCAGGATTGTTTACATCAACATTATTAGAAAACACAAATATTTCCCATTATTACAATATTCCCAAAATGATCAAAGGTTTTGTCTTGCATGGCTAATCCAGGTTGCTGCTGAAGTGCCCTGTGATGAATACATCTTTTGAATGTTAATAGCTTTGGGTGGATGCCCCTAGCAGTCACACTAGTGAAATAATTAACAGTTAAACATATGAAATCTAAATTAGTAATTTCCCTTGGTAAGAGAAGTAAACAGTGTTTGACATTTATTACACTTTTATGCTTTATAATGTGTGGCAAGACAGTCTTATAGCAAGAATAGAGACATTCTATAAATCCCATTGCTTTGATTTTTCATATACCTTTATTTTAAGACTGAGCTGTTACCATAAAGTCCTGATTCTTAACCATATCAGAATGACTGTTTGGGTACTTGTATGATTGCAATTTGAAACTAGCTTTTACACTTTTCTATCTCAAAACTGTAAGAATATATACTAACTTGATGCATAGTTTATTTGCACACTGAAAATGTCATGGTGACGTTTGAGTTAGCTAAAGAAGATCTAGTGGGAGATGATGTTCAAGAGATGGATGTGTTCAGCGTGGGGTATGCTCAGTTGCCATGGTTATTTCATGAAAATATATGTATAGTTAGTTAAGTCACCACGTAGTTTAGTTTGCACAATAAATAAAAATATATGGGTGCAAAACTTGTCACAGGAAACAAAATCTTTATAATCCTAGGGCTTATGATAATAAATTGAAACTGAAATATATATTGTGCACAGATACACAGAAGCAGTGGCAGCTAAGGTAACTATTCATCTTTTCACATAAATAGCAAAACAGGTCAGAGATGCAAAACAGGTCAGAAGTAAATGAGTTTCTAGACGCTGAAGTGATGTGATAAACTGAATTTTGGAAATGATCTTGTGACATTCAAAATTACAAATAATGAACTTGGTTCTCTCTCACCTTTCATTTTTTGTGTCACTGAAAGAGGTATCTGGAAGAAGGACAAAAGCAGTAGAAAAGTGACCATTCTGGTTGTGCAAATGAGCACTTAGTGTTCAGCTGAAGGTAGTTTCTCACATGATCTCTCAAATCTTCATTGAGTGTTTGTATTTCTGTTTAAGCACTGAATAACCTTGATAACAGAATATGAATAATGTCTGAAAGGGAAATAAGTCTGTCTAGTTATTTCTTGCTGCGAACTGCTTAAGGATACATTACCTTTACCAGGCTGTCTGACGAAATGCATTAACGTGAAATATATATGCTTATGAGCTCCTATTTATAATGCCTTGTTCTTTCCTGTGGTCTAAAGCAGCAAGGCAATCTATTAAATAGCTGAAGAAGGACAATCTTCATCCTCTCCTGCTCCCTCTCTGTATTTAACAGTTCAAAGTGTTTGTAAATGTGGAAATCAGAGCCTCACAGGCTAGAGTAGAACTCAGGATTGTAAGAAATTTGGGTTTAAGAAATGATGGTTTTATTCTGATTTGGAAAGGTTTGACCAAGTACAAGTTCATGGAGTCTGGTGGTCTCCACAAAATAATGCAGTTTGCTTTCAAGATGCAACAGAATTTTAAACTTATTGAAAAAAAAAAAAAAGTAGCATGGCAGAGTTCAGTAATTCCAAGGGTTTGTCTTTTACCATTGGACACTTTAAACATAGATGTAACATCTCAAATATCAAGTAATGCAGAACAGGTGTAAAAAGTGAGTATAGTTCCTAGATTGGATGTATAAAAAAGATGGGCATTATATACTGCGTGACTACAGTGCTGTGTGAGCAGCATGGCTTGGCTCTGAGGGGGGATGGATTGAATGGTGTTTAGTGGTTTCAAATCCAATATCAATTCCAGAGCAAAGGCAGAGGTCCATGTGTGAGTTCTGGTGATAATGTGGATAATGATTCTGTCAAGTCAAATGCACACGCTGACCGATATAAATGAGTTATCAAGGCCTTGTGAATAATGTCTTGGTCATGAGCCATAAATCAAAGTGCAATCATCAATCCATCTGTGGAGGGAGGTCTAGGATAGTTTAGTAGTAACCCTCAAGTTGGTACACATATTAATATGAAAAATAATGAGTCTGCCAACTTTAAGCAGTGGTTTGCTGTGGATAAACACTCTGTTAGAATTTGGGCAGGCTAGTGAAGCCATTTGACAGATTAGTTTGTCATATGAATAATATCTCATTCGGTGCATTAGAACAATTGGCAGTCCCTTATCAATGATAGCAGGTCACTGTGATGAGTGCTACATAAATATAATTCAAGCAAGTGTTCTGCTCAATTTTCATTTTATTACTATAATTATCTATTAAATGAATTAATGCAGTATTCTGGTCTCTTGGTCATAGGCATGGATGATTTTGTTCTTGTTGCAAAACCAAATGGGATTAAAGAGCGTTCTCTGTATCAAAAGGTTTGTAGTCTAAATCCATCCAAGATGAGGCAGTGGACAGACAGACAAACTGAAAACTACAAGAAAAAATGAGGCACGTTTCGTCTGTGAGATAAGCAATGGTCTCGGGACTCTAGCAAACTCATCATTGTCAGGATTTTTTGTCAGCATCACAGAAAAGAAGAATGTTAAAGCAGTTTTTGAGGGGGGATAATGCATTACTTGGGCAGATGTTGATGGAAGCTCCTCTTAATTATGGTAGAGTGGAAAGATGCTTGCAGGTACTTTTTAGACTTGCGCGTTAAGAAATGAAGTCTTACAATGTCTCACCCTGAGTTTGGGACAGCAGAAATTAAGGTCATCTATCCAGCTGGCTAACTTCAACTAAATTAAATAAAATAATAGGATTCTAAAAAAAAAAAAAACCCAAAACAAGCTTCAAAGATGTCATGAATGCAGGCAGAGAGTAGAGGAGAAGCCTGTTTAATACCACCGTGGAGGAAAAAGGTTAAAGCAGGCGGGGCTTCAGACAAGTAAGCCAAGCTTCTGCTTTATTAAACACCAAAGAATCCAAGAACACGATTAAAATTTATAAAAAATAGGGTTCACTAGTTCCAGTGCTCATGCGATCACTTGTTCCTGTTATTAATTTTCCCAGTGGCACTTATTCCAGTATAGTTTCCTGGCTGTACAAGATGTGTTTCATCTACAGCCAAGCTGTGAAAACTTGAACTTTCTATTTATTCCTTTTTTTTTTTTTTATCACATAGACAAAAATTGCATTTTCAGTAAAGTCAATTTTGCTGTAAGGCAAAAGTAGTTTCATCTTTCCTACTTCCTCCCATCTTATTTTCCCAAACTGTAATTTTGTCTGTGCAAGATAAGAGGTAGTGATAAAATACTCTGACAATAATCAAATCCTTGTGATTTTAGTGCTTGGATCTGGGCTGTCATCTTTGATGTCCTCTCTAGCCCAGCTAGCCCAGTGCCTAGTAGCTACATGAGTCAATTTTCCTTTCTTTTCCAATCTCCTTCCCAAGGTTTTCAGTGGCTCCCAGGGTTAGATTCCCAGAGAATGTGCCCAAGTGTAAGTAAAATATTCTTAAAACTCTTTTTAAGGGTTCCTGTACTGTTTCCACATAGGGAGTCCTACTCACTCAAACTCTTTCTTGTTCTTACACCCGAAAGTAGCCTTATTGACTTAAAAGAGTGTGGAAATTAAACCCCCCAAACCCAATAAAAAACAAAACAGAAAGCGAACATGACTGTTCCATTTTTTAAATTTAACTGTCTGTTCCAAATTATTCTGCATAGGCAATCTTCTAAAAAAAATACGAGATTTTAATACAGACAGTATAGAGGTATTCCTGCAAATAGATTTTGCTGAAAATACCTATTGTTATCCTTCCATGTGCGCTTTTATGATGAAAAAGTATTTCTGTTGCTTGTGAGGTTACTACATTGAGAAAATTACCAACTAGGCACTGTAATTACTTTAAGAGAGCACCAAATAAGACTGCTTCACATTATTTAGACAATTTGATTACTCTTACTCATGATTTCAGAATGTGATAATCTAAGTGTTGCTTTAACTTGAGTGCTCAACCATCCTCCACAGTGATTTATACAAACAAATGAAATGTCGAGTTGAAATGTTCCAGATTTAGATCTTCTGAAGCTCCATGTCATTGCCCTTTGTTACAGACAATCTGTAAACCTCCTCGCAAGTTAATGTACGCTATTACAGTTTTAAGTAAACCATTGGGTTTCTGCATTGTCTCTAAATTTAAGGCAAGATCACTCAACTTTTCTGCAACAATAGAACTTCATAAAAATTGTCTTAACATTAACTGTGTACACAGAAACACCTGCAATACCTTTTTTTTTGTCTTCTGGAGAAAATTACAAATTTACCTAGTGCAATCTATCCTCAACAAAAGGTCTTCAGACCTTCCTCCTAGGGGAAATGTGAATTAGCAACATAGCAATGGAATAAATCGCTGCATATCAAAACATTACAAGGAAACATGCAACTGGGAGTCTGGGAGAATGCTGATCTGCAGTTAAACAAATCTGAACAAAAAGCTTGGGTGTTACAACAGTTTATGGTAGAGAAGAGCAGACGCATCTTTTTCAAAACAGCCCTGTATATAAAAGGGTGGAACATTGAAACACACATGATCACAAGTTTAGAGAATATCTATGTACAATAGGAAGGAAAAATAAAAATTTTATTCAGTTAAAAAGATTCCCTGTTTGCTATTAGAAATGTTCATGTTGATACATGAATATTTTTAGCTTCTTGGTGTCAGATTTTTATACTTATTTTCTAACGGAAGGGGGCACTGGATTTCATCCAAAGATTGACAGAATCAGTCTGACTTTATAATTTCTCACTACAGGTCTTGAAATCTTTTGGAATGTTTAAAACTGAGAAGGTGGTGTGAAATGGGGCTCCAAGCCTAGCCTACCTGTAAGACATCTGCGAATTCCCATTTTGGGACAGAGCCATATATGTTAAAACTGTCTTTTATAGTAAATTATAGTGTAATTCCAGAAGTACCTGCAGTTCCTTGCATATCATTGAGGTGGGATGTTGCTGCCTGCCTAGTGAAGCATCAGACTAACAGTATTGAATAAATACCCAGAAAAGCTGTATAAGCTCTCAAGTGTAATACATACTTGACCTCTCAGTCTCCATAAATGAATTACATTGAGTTTAGATTTCTCTGTCCATTCTTTCTTACATCTGATTAACCAGCCTGAGCTTTAACTTCCTAATTTCAATACTGCACAACAGATTGGAAGAGGATTTCTGTACAGGCCGTGTGGATGGGTGGTGATCAGATATCTTCAAGGTCAGAGAATAGAATAACAAAGTAGAAATATCCATATTTTATTGAGCAGCAGTGAAACACTGCTGCTAGAATATTGAGAGACTTACACGGCAATTACAGAAGTTTCAGTCTCTGGCTCTTTGGAGTGAAAATTTGTGTAGGGTGTTGTTTTGGTTTTTTTTACAGTATGCATAGAATGTAATGACGTTATAGTCTCACCAATGAGAGGAGGAGGAAAACTTTGCACTTTCCTTCACTGAACTTCACAAGGTTCTTGTCAGCCCATTTGTCCATCTTGCAGAGGTCCCATTGCCCAGCCTGTCCTCCAGCAAATTGCTGTCACCCTTCATGCCCCTGCCCAGTCACAAACTGGTGGAGGACGCACTCTGCCCCATGTACCTGATGTTAAACCGTATCAGAGTGTTGTGGAATACACTTGTCAGCTGGGCTTCAGACCACTGACCCTTACGCTCAGTGATTCAGCCAGGTTTTACAGCCACTGTGCTCCACTCCACCCATCCAGTTCGTACTTCCAGCCTGTCGTAAGAGACAGGAGGGAAGGGCTCCTGAGTAGCACTGGTGGCATTTGCACTGAGAGGACATGGCCTAATGGAGATGTGGAGTGGTAGATGTGAGGCAGTATACTCAGTGGCTGAGGGCAGGGAGCAATTTGATAGCAGCTCGATAGGCAGTTGAGCTATAGAGTCATTTTTGTAATGGGGTTATAAGACAGTTGTTGTAAATACAGATGTAAATCAGAAGAGAGAAGTTAAAGATCAAAGCAAAGAGCAGTGGATGAGGGAGTATGGGCAGATAGACATGGGATGGAAAACAAGTTAAAAATGAATAGATATCAAGGAGGTAGGCAGCTTCGATCTATGATAAACAAACAAGGTTCAAAACATACTGAAAATGAGAAATCATTAATTCCAAATTTCCTCTCTGTAGTGCAAGTATGCAGAGACCTGTGTGTAAGGCACTTTGCCTCTTAGGACTGAGTGTCTGAAACTGGATGGGATTTATCTAACAGAAGTTCAGATGCCGCATGGCATATTAGGTGAATTAATATGCACAACATTGCATTTTGTCTTCCAAATTAATAAACAGCACGTTCATCTTTTTTTCTACTAATTGAATGTTTAACTTGTTTGTCTAAAGCCAGCAATAGGTCATTAAGAGGTTAGGAATAGATATTGCTTGTTTTCTCCAGAGCCCTGAACCATTGCTGGGTTTCATATTTCCTCCAGCTTGTCTCATTGTGATACTATTTTGCAGACAGATGAAAGAGTTTCTTTCAGTATTCAAACAAAAGGGCAAGTAAAGTTAGAAAACTGATAATTATATACAAACTTTTTCCCCAAGGGCGAAAGAAAAAAAAGATCAATGTGTTGCAGATATTTTCAATGTAATTAGTGACTTACTGATGAGAAAATGAGTATACATGCTTTATTTTCAGGACTAAACTGTGGATGGAGTTTGTAGCTAGAGAATACTTTCTCTTTATATCATTCTTAGGGTTGGTGAGGGCAACTGAACAATGGGAAATCAGGAAATGACTTAGTGAAGTTTAAAAGAAAATGGGATCACTTGAGGCATGTTTCTAGAGTACTTTATTTGTGAGCTGGTTTTGTTATTGCTTGAATTTCTTGTTTGCTCGGGTTGAAAATTCTTGAAGACCAACAGCAAAGCTGTGATTGTAATGACCACTGGAATAATTCAGGAACTGTCTCTGAACATTTGAAGTGCTTTTGTTACTCAGGTTGGAGATTCTTACCCCTTCAGAGAGCTAAAGGAGTCTTGTTTTCTTGTGCATCATCAGTAGCCTGTGAAGAGAGAGAAAATCCTTTTGCCAGCAGAGTATGATTTTGGCTTACAGAATATGAATCAGGTTTGCATCATTCTCTCTTTATTGACCACATAGGTTATGTGTAAACTTAGGTCAATGTCTCCTGTTTGGGGGAGAAATGAATCCCCTTACTTAATGACAAACCTTTTAATAGTACCTAGCAGGGTATAGAGAAAATTGCTGCCTACAGGCAGTTTGGAAGAAATAGGATGGGTGTGACTTCAAAGAGGAAAGTTCTTTGTAAAGCATCAGTGAAAGTCTCAGATACATTTTGTGGGAAGGCACCTGGATTAACCATGTGGTACTGAGAAAACATCTCATGTATACTGGGCAAAGAGCTTGCTGAACGTTTTTTTCTTACTCCTGCTAAGGCGAGGAGTAAAGTTGTCACACTGCTTGTTTGAGGACTTGCCCTGGCTTAGCAGGCCTCCTGCTTGCAATCATGGAACCACAGTTCAAAGAATAAGAATTCTACCTGGATGGCAGTATTTTTGTTCTGCTCTTTCTTGGACATGCTTTGGAGTATTAACCAGGTGTCTGTGATGCAGAATAGACCTGTGGGTAAACAAATATTTCTATTCATTGGATAATCTTTTTTGTAAGCTGCACAAGGAAGTTGAGGAAATACTTGTTCTACATTTCTGCAGTATCTGATGAGTGTACTTCTGTGAACTGGATGGAAGGCTCTCTTTTGAGGCACCTGCATCCACTATTTCTATCTGTATCTTGAGCATGGAGTCTGAGCCACTTTAAGCAAACTTTGAATTATCCTCTCCTATTCTTTTTCTTTTCTTATCTGCCAATATTGTCCTTGGGTTCTCTGCTGGTACATGAAATTACACTGCCATATTGCTAGCTCCAGACTCTGCCCTGTCCTTGCACTCCCTAATCTCTTATTGCATCCATTTTACCAATTCTGTTTGGTCTACACAACTTTTCCTCTTGCTGTTTGAAACTCATCCCTCCTTTCTCTTGCAAGAGAAGAAAGGGGTTTTGGGGGTTTTGTTGTTGTTTTTTGTTTGGTTGGTTGATTTTGTGGCTTTTTTTGTTTGGTTGGTTGGGGTTTTTTTATCCTTTCCATAGCTTAGACGTAGTTCAGTCAGTCCCATTAGAGGATTCAGCATCTCCTAAACATGGTCTGATGCAGAAGAATGAGTAGTTGTAGGCAGAGCCCTGCTAGGATGGCCAGCAGTCATTGTTACAGGAGGAGACATTACAAGGTAGCTCAAGAGTAGCTGGGTGAACTTGTGTCCAAGAACACCATGTGCACCTGGGTATACTCACTTACAGAAGAGAAGTTTTCACCCCAAGTTTGAGAGTTGCCTGAAGGAATGGAGGAAGGCACTGGTCAATGTGCACTTAGTGCAAGGTGAAAGCATCTTCTAATGCACAGACAGATGAGCAGAGACAAAAATTATATGCAGGGAAGTGTTAAGATGGTCTGGTGGCTTGTGAAAATGACAAGTGGTTAATGTGTATATGGTCACTCAGGGCATGGGAATGTACAGTAAGCCAAGATAATAGCAGCTGGGAGATGGACAAAGTGCAGTCTGGTCTGGCCTCTGACTTTGGCAGTCTGACACTTTGGGGTCAAAGAAACATTTGTAAAATTTCTTCACGCCAAGTTCTTTCTGTTGTTTCCTTTGCTGGTTACAGCTTCTGGAAGTGAAATGTGCTGAAACAGAGAGGGCAATAATTTGAGAAAAGGTTCCTTTTAAGGAGTAATCTAGCAAAGTGTGAAGGCTAGAGATGTTTTCACAGGTTTGATTTACAGGATACGTACCATTACTTATGGGGCAGAATCCCCAAAAAGGTTCAGTGACATTTAAATAAACTAATAGATGAAGGGTCATTCCTTTGACTCAAAAGCAAATGAAAAGTGCAGTGACAAATGGACATTTTGTGCACTTGGGTAAGAATACAGTGAGGATATTTCATTTAGACAGAAAGAAAAGACTGGATATTCCATGAACTGAGCAGCAACTCTCGATGTTCCTTTCTACAGGAGAGTGGATTTATGACTTAAACTAATTCATCTCATGAAAGGCAATGATAATTGAGACCTTTTTGTATGTTTTAGAGTGGAATACTAATGTAATTAAATGCTTAATTTTAAGAATAGATAAGAACTTGATCTGACAGTAGTAATGGTAAAGACAAATTGCAGTGCACACAGCCAGTGTATGAATCTGCAATTAATTTATACAGCTGTTTATAATGCACTAAATAGCAGCATGCCAATTATTATGGAAACAAATTGTGTTTTATTAGCATGTCTGAGGTGATCATTGATCCCAAATAGCATTATTTCAAGACTAATAGAGAGAATAATGAAGGAATAACATTCAGCCCTGCAGCTGTCCAGTGCATTTCAAAATGGGAAGCGAAATTGGCACATTTTGGGTTGTATTGATGTAATCGAGAAACAGAAATGGCCTCACTTTTCATCAGTAAAATTTTCTTGTTCTTGTCACAAGCAAATAGCTTCTTTCATCACTGCCAACAAGAAGAAAAGTCTCTTGAAGGGGCATGGAACATAAAGTCGAAAGGCAAATCTTTCTTGTCCTCAAATTAATTAGCTGGGCTCTCACTCCTTTGGAAGATGGAGATGAACTTCAGTGGAAGGTCTTCAAAAACTAAAGAAACCTGTTGAGGAAAGACTAATTACTGTAAATATACATATTCTTTTCCAGCTGGCACTCATCTCCTCTCTTATTTATTTTTTTCTTCAATTTTTTGTTTAAATTTCAATAATGGAAGCCTTCAGTTCATAGCAAGAGAACTACAGTCAGTTTATTCCTCATAAAACAAACTACAGAATTCAGCAATTATATTGTTGGGTGCAATGATATCATGACTGTGATACCTGTGGAATATATACAGTAATAAGAATCTGTCATAGTTGTCTGAAAGAAGTGATGAAGCAGCGGCAGTCTTCCACTGGAGAGGAAAGAAGCAGTCAGAAAATACTGAGGAAACAAAGTAAGCAAATACAGTTGCCCTTTTAAAATTGCTATTCCCCTCTATATGAGCTCAAATCTTCCTAACTGCTTAATGAAAGTGGCACATTTGCATTTGGTTTTTGAGAAGAAGCCTCAAAATGGCATCAAAATTTACTTTAACAGCTTGTTAATGTGAACCACAGCTTAACATGGAGTAATTTTGTAAGGTAACGTTAATTAGTGAGTACATGAACCAAGCTATGATACAGTATCTCCAGAACCACCAATGGGGAAAAATTTGATCTCAAGATACGTAATGTTAGATTGGTCAGGGAACTAGAAAATACCTATCTTGTGGTTTGGCAGTATATGGACTGAAAAACACTAATTGACATGTTTTAAGATGGCCTTATGCAGCCTTCCAGTTCTGGATGTGTAATCATATGTTTGCAGGTAGTTGCAGTTATAAGTCCCTAAGTAACAAGATTATGATCAGGTGATTAAGCAATAAATATTATTCTTGGCTTCTAGTAAATAACCTCTGTGAAAGGAGATGTCATCTTTCAAAACTAGGCATAGTTGCTTAGACACGTAACATCTTTCTGAAGTGGTTTACATTTCCTGTCGAGGCTGGTTATGGTATTTTTAAGATTTATCTTTAATGTTTCAGTCAATGAAATTCTTTTAATAATATAATATTAATTTAGTTAAGCACTTCCTATAGAGCTGTGCTTATTTATTTATTGAAATTTCTATGCCCCTCTTCTTGTTGCCTCAGTAGTGCCTACTCTTGAGCTATTCACAGCTTGTCTGAAGTCAACAATGAGCAAGAATCATAGAATCATAAAGGAAGAGAGACATTCTTTTGCAGACTGTGATTTCTTGAAAACTATCTTGACTTGGCTGATTGTAGTCAAGCTTGCCATTTGAGAATATAGCATGGGAATTAAAACACAAGGGGGTTTTTCCATTTCCCTTATTTTTCTCAGTAGACCTGTGGGTGGGACATCAAAACTGTTTTCAGAGACCTAGTTTCTTACTGTTGAAGTACTTAGTTTGGGAGCAGAATTCCCTGCCTTTGTTTTTAAATATTCTGTAATAGCAAACTACCAGGAACTGTACTGAGACTTTTGGATTTATCTGCTTTAGCCCAGCTGAAGAGGTGTGATAAATACAACCTGTTGAACACCACGATAAACCACAGAAAACTATAGCAGGAAAAGCCTGAAATGATAGGCTATAATCAAAGAAGAAGGGAAATGTAGTGCCATGCCAATATCTCTGAGAAATTTGTTAAACAAACTCAAGCTTTTGTATAATTAGATGACAAGATCTATTTTAAAGTCTGAGGTATGAGTGTGACAGCACTATAATTTGTCTTAAATAATTTCTTCACACCCAACAAGACACGGTCTTCAGGGTTCAGTCCTGCTATGCATTTCTTAAAAATAAAACTAAACATTTTTTACATCTAAATTGGATATGGAAACTGAAGTAAAGCTTGCTAAAAGGCAGGCTTAAATTTCCTTTTAAGATTAAAGAGATTACTTGATTTAGTGAGGTAATTACTCATGCTTCGCTATCTGATTTCCTCTAAAATAATCTTGTTGACAGCTCCTGGTTTATTTTTTCATTGCGAAGGATTGTGTGCACACAGAGCTAGCTTAAGTATTTTGGGACAGAGCATCTATACCTAGTTCTCCCTTCACTCCTTCAATAACTCATTGTCAGAATAATCAGTTCAGAGTGAAGGATCTCTCCTTTACACAGATCAGTTAAAGGGAAAACATTTAGAAATAGTATTATAGGTAGTATCCTCATTTTCTCTGTTCTGAAAGGGGAAAAAGGTGTCAAGAATACACAAAAATGATGGTGCCACGCTGTTAGCATTATTAGTGTAATTTCTGTGAAGGCTAAATATAAACTGCCTGTCTTTACCACACCTATCAATTTGCTGCACTTTTAAAAAAAATATTTTTCTAGGAATATTTTGTAATAGCAATGACCCAATATGCTTTGGCACTTCCTTGAGCACAAATGCAAATGGCAGTAATGCATAGTTGGGTCGCACTCTTGCTGCTCGTGGTGTCTGTGGCAGAGAACCAGGAGTGTCATGTCTGTGTCGTATTGGATATTGTTGCATTGATTCTTTACAGTGGCTGACTCTGTGAACAATTCAGGGAACATACCCAGGCAGATGGAGTTTTGTTTCCATGGCTCTAAATTGCTTTCTACAAACATTTGTGCCAGTCTATTGAATGCTTATGGCAAGGTGAGTCAGTGTGACCATAGCAAATGTCTATAAATATCAGAGTGAAAATTTATGGTAACTTTTTGCTGTATTCATGCAGCCTAATTATAACATATGCCTACATTTTTAATGACATTTTGAGCTCTTCTGGTTTCTTTCCTATTGTTTCCAGATTTTAAGGAAAAGTACTTGCTGGCAGCACAGAACTCCTGTTTTCAGTGATCCATCTGCCATTTGGAATAGTTTGTTCAGAGGTTGAGTCAGAGACCCCTTATTTGTGTGCCAACCTATTTCCCCCTGCAAGCTGTGATGAGCTTTTCCTTTCTTCTTATATTCTGAGTGCTTTTTTTTTTTTTTTTGCCACAGGGTTTTTTTAAAAGTCTGCAGCCATCACTGATATGTCATGAGGAATTTGAAACTTCATTGAAAGGGAAGATAATCAGCTTTATGGTACTTGCTTATGTTTTTGGTGTGTTTTATCCTAACTAGATAGAGCTGTTCTGAACCAGTGGCGATCCCCAAGGAAATCAGCTGATTCTTTATGGTGACATAGCTGGGTAGCGTTCCTGACAAAATAAAGCATCACTGCTCTGTAGCTTAGCTCTCTTGAGGTAGTGCTTGTGCTTGCAAAGCTGGAGCTGTTATATATTCATGAAGCTTTGAATTCATTAACTGTGAATCTGTTGTCTTGTCAAGTCCCTACTAACAAATGTTAAAATTCAGCCAGATGTCTGGTGTTATCTCTCCCTTAACCCTCCCCCCCAAAAAAAAAAACAAACCAAACCCAAACCAGAAAAAAATCTTTAATCTGTGAAGTTGACAGTCAACGAAGTTCAGTAGTTATAAAGCCTGTACAGATACCTGGTGCTTCTCTTGGCTTTGAACATAATTATTATGGTTGGGACAGAAATTTTTGCTCAGCAAATTTTTTCTCATAAAATGATTAGAAGGTTGCCTGTCACAGTTTATTGGTTGAACCCATGAATATATGACACGTTTGCTGATACTGTAAGGCTGCTATTCTGTCACTCTTGCTAGCGGAGTGATACAGCTTCTGGTAACAGATTTTATGGGTCTGCTCAGCAGAAGAGTGTCAAGACTCAGAATTTCTGACTTCGGTTCCTTGTTCCAGATGGAAATGTGCACTGATAGATCTTGCTGTTCTTTCTCAGAACTTGCAGTGGAAGGATGAGATTGTAATAATGGTTGCCGTAGGCTCTTAGTCCTGAGGTTGGTAGCACAGAAGCCTGGGAGCCTGATCCTAGTTCTACATAAGGAATCTTGCATGCTGAAGAGCCTTATTTTCATGTTGAGTTTACTGCTTCACAACAGTGAGCCCAGCAGATCTTGAGCCCCTCACTCAAGCTAGGAGTTTTCTCAGATTTTCTTCACAGCAACAAGCCCCAAACCTTTGAATTTGCTCAGAGCTTCTTGCACCATTGTGTGTGTATGTGAGTGTGTGTCTTTGGCTCTGCTACTAATGCCCTCAGCTTGCTCTTGTATCTCAAGGACAATCAAAGAGTCCCTGAAGTTCATAGCCAATGACTGTTGCATTTCTGAATGGGAGACAGGAAAGGACATTTTCTTGGTGTTCTAATATTTTTGGGGATATTTTTGTTGAACATTCTTTATTCAGAATCTAAGCAAAAAAAATTGCATGATGTAAAATCTAAGCATTTCAAAATGTTGCCATTTTCCTCTTGAAAATAATCCTATTTGCATCTGTACAAGCAATAGCCAGTGTTTCTCAGCTACAGACTGGGAAGCCCTGTCTTACCAGTGCAAAGATCTCAAAGATTCTATCATGACACTTTCTTGAATTTACTTCTAACAGAACCTTGGTCTGAGGGGCAATAGCAGTTAAATGACTATGAAAGATTTCTTTAGGAAATCCTACTCCACAGGAGCCTGTTGAGATGTTAATCTTCAACCTGCTTCTTATTTTGGACTCTAGCTAGGCACTGTAAAAGCAGACTGGGATACCTTACTTCAAAAGACATTTTCAACACCAGTGGTTGCTTACTGATTCTGCTGTTCATAAATCATTTAGAAATCCTCCTGCTGAACACATCTTTCAGACAGGATCCCTGATGTTACTAAACTCAACTATACAAGCCCTCCCAGGCAATCCACCCCAACAATAGCTTGTTTGATCAAGTGTCTGCTTTAGATTTTTTTTTAGTGTGAAACCTTTATGTGTTTTCAGTGGAGTTTAGACACAGAATCTTAGATTTATATTTTGAAGTAAGCATATGTTGCGTTCAACTCTGTTGCAAACTACAAAGCAAAATCAACCAGTATTTAAAAGAATGAGAGTTTGCAAAAAAACCCAACCAACACAAAACCCTTGGAAGTTGAGAAATGTGAGATTTGCAACCTTAATTCAGTCACCCATGCTTCTGAATTATGAAATACAAGGGAATGTGGTTTGTAATCACAGTGCCTACATGCAGAGCAAACCTGCTGCTAATTCCTCAATTCTCCCACTTGCGACTTCTGAATGCTTCAGTTTGCACCATTAGCAATTCACTCTTTTTGAAGCGACGCTATCTGCAATTCCTTCCAAATTCCTAAGTTCTCTAAATTTGGATAAATTTTCCAGCTTCTTCATACACTTATTGGTAAAATATCAGGCCTCTACTGTAAAACAGAAGGTCCTAGAATTTCTCAATAAAATATATAAATTTACTGTGGTAAGAACAATGCATCTTCTGCATAAATTGCTCTCTAAAAAAGCTGAGTCATTTTTGCTGAAACTTAAAAAAAAAGAAAAGAAAACCCCACCCTGGAATAGAAAACAGTAAGAGCAATTAAAGTGTAGACACCTATAAGCAACTAAAACAGAATCTTAGGACAGCAAGTATCTAGGGAGGCTTAGCTGAACATCAGAGTCAGTATCAGTTACCTTTATGTAGGTGTTAAAATCTCAGAAACACATACCAAGCATTGGTATTGTCAGCTACTATAATGTCCCATACACTTGGGCAAATGGTAACCTAGTTCAAACTGATGAACATGAGATTAATTATTGCTGTTACTGTGGCATGGACTCAGAGCCACTCAGCTCAATAAATGATCTTAGGATGATTACACCTGTGGAGTGAAGCACATTGTGTCACAGCATTTTAGGACAGGATGTGCAACAGATGCTATCCTGTGTATTTGGAATGAACTGGACAATTAGAGGCAGCAAAAGTAAAGGTTACCCAGTGTGAGTAGTAAGCTACAGTGATGCCAGAAGTGTCATGGTAATAGCTCTACCAAGGAATGTATGCAATTTTAAGTGAAAACCTAAAGAATAATACTGAAAAAATTCAGAATTGGAGAGAGCTTGTGCAGATCACAAGGAGATACTCCTATTTGATTTGCTAAATTACACCACAGAAAGAGATTCCTTCCTGTGAATGTGTCTAGGTGTTGAAAGGCTTTACAATATTGCTCAGGTATCATTTCTACATATTCTGTCTTACAAATAATTATTTTGAAAAATATTGTGAAAAATAATTATTTGCATTTAACTTTGAATTTGAAAAGTGCAAAACAAGAGAGAAATTATCTGGAGAATTTTTAATCTATATTAGTATTGCAAATGAAAAGTTATAAAAAGCAATTAAAAGATGTTTCAGGGAAACCTTTTTTACATGTGATGTATCTAAGCTCCCCATGATACTGAGCCCAGAATTATTGTCACTGCACTGTGCACCTCACTGTCAAAGAAAAAACATGACTCTTACTCATACCACTAATCATTTTCTGCGATCTGAGGTGGAAACATGACAGGCCAGTAAGATTTTCAAAAACATTTAGAAAATGAATATAATTGTGGGGAGCTGAAGTAAATAAGGCCTTTTCTTCCCACTGCCTTCAAAGAGACGCTTCTCCCTGCTGCGTAATTACCTCTCTGCCTAGCACTATGCTATGCATCGAAATAAACCTAGATATTTAATAATCTAAAGGTGCTTCCTCTGCAAGAGGTGATAAATGTTTTATGGCTGAGTACTTTTTAGCACCAAAGTCTAATTTTTAGCATTTCTGTCAGTGTTAGATCTTTCTAAAATAGGAACAAAAAGGAACTTTCTTTAAATAGTCTTCTAATGCAAGTTAATTATTAGGCTTAAGAACGTCTTTTATCACATAGTAGAGACAACTTACCATCTTTACCAACAGAGTAGCTGTTCCTATCTTCCTGTAGGTATTCTCCTGTGTAACAACATTGTTAAGTTGTATCTGTGCATGGTGTTAAGTAGTGGTTTATATCATGCTAGCTCACTTGTTTGGAAAACATAAATACAACAGAAAATGTCTTTGTCAATACCCATCTAGACAGATGCCATGTTTAGTTGGTTACATCTTTGTAAAGGGAGTGTTGAGATGCTGCCAAACAGAAAAGTGATGTGAAGCAGCATGCAAATCCCAAATTCTCAGAGTGCAGACCAACGTGCTTATCAATTCTAATTATTACTTAACCAACATTCATGTGTCTTTTTTTAATTCCTTATTATCGTCTAAATCTAGTAAATGCAAATTAGAGAGGAGAAAATTGGAAAGGCTCGTCTGTAAAACCAACAAATGACAAAACCAAGAGAAATTGTGTGCAACATGTCATTAGGGGAGAGTTCACAAGTCTTGTCTTTTAAGAAGATTCACTGGTCTGGCTCAACTTGTACTTTGACCATGCAACTTCACCCATTTTTTAAAATATTTTAAAATTATTTTTACCACTCTTTATTTCTCACACCTTAAAGCATCCTAAGAGGAAAGATTTCAGGGTCTAGAAGTGCCACTATAAATAGAGCTGTGTGACCCCCTCTACTCTCATAATAATTATTTCAATGCTTTAAATAATCAGCCTCCTTCTGTTGTATCTACACTTTGTAGAGAGATGGAGCTTCTGTATTATTTCTCTGTAGCCATCACTTGACCAGAAAATATACTGTAAGCATCCAGAAATTTTCTGTTTCTCTTGATTAATGACCAGAGTTGGAACCTGTCCATAACCTACTATAAGGTCTGAATAAAAATGGCTTCAGTATTCAGTGCCTGATATTTGTGGGTTTTGTTTGTTT